>RPOG01007665.1:0-17260 GCA_008086565.1 Thalassoma bifasciatum | reverse complement strand
ATGCTTAAATCACCGCCATAAAATTGACTATTTGTCCTCTCTGAGTCTGACTGGTGCTGCGGTGTGTGTGTGTGTGTGTGTGTGTGTGTGTGTGTGTGTGTGTGTGTGTGTGCGTGCGTGTGTGTGCGTGTGTGTCTGAGGTGAATATTGACTACATTTTAGAGGCTAAAAAGTAGAAAATAGAGAGAGGTGAGATTTTGGTAAGAATGTGGAGGAGGGAGGGTCGACAGACTTTTGCAGGTCCCAAAAATGCCTGAATCATAAAACATTTTAAATTGATATGAATTTAAAAAAAGCTTCCTGCCCCTTTAAAATAACAAAAAGTATTGTATGTTAGTTTCTTTAGTGAAATAATATTGTAAAAGTGCAGTCAAATAGAATACAAAAGTATTACTGGTGTCATGTTCAACTATGATGTGGATTAATATGAAAAAGATTAACACATCAGGTTTGATAAAAATAACTAAGGTCTAATGGCTCTAACTGACATATTTATCAATGGGGAAAGTAAAACATGAACCTTATTTGTTAACTCTTTTGTTAAGTGATTTCTGTATAAATCAGTCGCTATGTGGGCTGAAAACTCCTTGTTCCATCATAACAGTCTGACAAAATCAAAGCTCACCTGTCCCTCAGGCGTTTCTTGATACTGGATGATAAATGGTCAGATTTCTGCAGAGTTACATGCTCCGTAAACATCAGAAAACGCTGCTTCTAACCAAGGGAAATGTTCTCCATTAGGGGGCCATATGAGAAAAAATATGCCAGAATGTTTTTATGGCAGGATCAGGATCTGGGTATTATAATAATAATAATATTAATAATAATAGTACAAGTTATTTATAGAAGTGCTTTTCAAGACACTCAAAGGTGCTGAACAGTGGATAAAGATATTGTATTAGAAATAACAGAATAGAGAACATGAATAAAAAAACAAAGAATGTATTGAAAATCAATCAAACTTTGCCAAAGTTGTTCTTCATATTTAGACTATTTTCACCCACGAACTGCAAACAACATTTTAAGATCCCAATATTTCTGATACTGCATCCTGAAACAGTTTTATGCGCCATTCTTTGTCCTTTTCCCTTGTCACAACTATAATCTCGTCCCGTGTCCCCCAATGTGTTATTTTGAATTCTCACATTTTTCACATCATGATAAAAACATTTATTTAAAGACGTCAGCTGTAAGAGTTGTTTAGTTTCTGCAGAATGTACAGAGCTTTAGCTTTATACAAGCAGCCTCTGCACGATCCAAATGTAGTTTAGTTACTGGGTAGACTTCGATTTGCTTTGGGGACTTGACAGAGAATGTAAATGTTCACATCATTTACGTCACGAGTCATTTTAGTGAGATAACTGACACATTGTCAGATGAAAGCTGGGGGTCATTAAAAATCGAAGTATCCCTCCCATCAACAGTATCCAGTGAACATTCAGTCTCAATAAGCAGTGAAAAACACACATTCTTTAATGAAGTCTCAAGCTGAACCCATGGACTATAACCAGGGTCAGTGTAGCACATGTGTGTGTGCACACACACTCATCATGCGTCTCTTCAGCCAGGCTGTCAGCAAGCATCAGCACTCAGGGCCGGCAATGGAATCGACGGGGCAGATGTGTAAACACGCCTGACATACACACATTTACACACACACACGTATACAGCCTTAACCTCGACACACCACAAATGAGTAATAAAAAGAAGCGAAACACCTGCCCAATCTCCCGCTGTAATGGAACAGAGCTTCATTCACACGGTGCACAGGTGGTCGGTGATGTGTTGATGCGAGCTCACACCAACACAATGAACACACTGAAGTGAACATCCACCAATGAAAGCAGAGGAGACAGGAGGGACGGAGGGATCGCTGCCTCTGTACAGTAAATATAAAAGAACTGAAGCTATTCACGGCTGGAATCGCTGCCATACTCTCACCATCAGAGAAAAGACCAAACAATTCAAAAACCAACAGATAATTATTACTTTCACAAATGAACTAATAAAAAAAGTGATTTTTGGGGGTGAGTTATTTAATTTGGTGCCTGTAAATTCATTTCATACAGACCACTACAGTTCAACAGAAAATAATCACACAATAACATTCACAGAAACAGAGAAGAAGAAGTTCACATGGATTACGACGGGGAGCATGGAAGATTATCGAAACCATCTTTCCATGCCAGCACTTAGCCATGACTTTAAAAAATGGATGAATTTTTTTAAAGGGGGGTATTACACTTTCTCATATACAATCATAAATATGAAGTATCAATGCTGGATGTTCAGATTAAACGTGAGCAGATTTACAAATCTATACATATTTAAATGTAGAAAAATCCCTGTATCTGTCTGTTCTGAACATCTCATGACATCTCACTGAGATTATGAGACTTGAAATGAGGATGTCATGATTTAACTATGTTCAATGTGTAATACATGTTTTCATTTAGTTCACATAAGTGCAATATCCTCAACTTGTTTTGTCACATTATGTAAACAATTCTTATCTTATTTCTTATCTTATACATACCTATTTCTGGTACTTATGGTAATTTTATTGCTTACTTCTTGTTGATTGTACTCATGGCGCACTTATTTTAGTACTTTATTTAATCTTATCGTAAATTTATTTCCCTTCTCTATTTCATCCTTAATTATTTTTTCTCCTGTACTCCTGTACTGTGATGAGCAACTGGCAACACTAAATTTCCCCAATAGGATTGATAAAGTATCTCTGGTTCTGATCACATGAGGTTCTCATAAATGGTTAGATAACAGACAGAGGTTTGGCTCCTTCTAAATGAGTGAGAAAATACTCTATATTCTAAAGAGTAGCAGAAAAATTGAACAAAATATTGGTTTTTTTTTCATATGGCTGACATTTGTCCTCTATAATGATGAAAAATAGTGAGCCTGTGAAAGTTTATCCACCTAAATGTCAGACAGAAAGTTTGAGCTCACTGCACAAAGTTTGGTTTTGGTGACTGTCTACATGCAGTTCAGGTAAAATAGGGGACCACAACCGCCTCATTAGACATTGTATGTCCAAACTAGAGCATTATAACATGAATAAGCTCCAGCTTTGTCACATCATACAAGCAGCATTTTGGGCCAACAGTGACACAAATAATAACATCAGTGAAGCGAATGTGTAACTGAGGGTGATGACATCTCATCCAACTGTCATTACTATCCTTCTATCCCAAATTACATCCTGCAAATGTTCAACATTTGACAAACATTGAGGATGTTATTCACAGATATGACGATGATTCTCTGTAGCATGTTGAACCAGGACATAAAAAGTGGTAAACAAATAACTGGGAGAAAAAGGAGTGAAAACCATGTTGAAAACAGTCTGAGTTCTATCCAAAGTGAGCTAATCTGCCTCTTGGGAAGCAGGAAAAACACATGATGCGGTGAACAGTAAACACATTGGTTCAAATGAGGAAAAATATTCAAATTGCATGAAACAATTTAAATACAAAAGACAAGCTGCCATTTTCATAAAGACAGCAAAGGAAGCTCATATCTGGCAATCACCCATGGAAAAAAGGCAGAGTGAGAGAAAGATGGTGAATTGACCTTTTCCAGATGGTATAGCCTTTAATCCGTACTACAGAGTCCGGCTGGGAACATGCAGACTGGAGGAGTATGATAAATCAGACCCAAATGCCACCGTGGATCTGCATTTCTATGTGTATATTAACAAAAAAGGGACGCAAGTGCTTTGAAGTGGGTCCACTTGGGAAGGGGAGGGCTGAGCTGATGGTTTGTAGGTTGAGTGGTGAGAAGGAATAGATCACATATTCATTAATTACTGGATTACTGGCTGCACCGTTAACTGGACACAGAGGAAGGTTTTCTGCGCCAACATATGGGTGATGTGATGCTCTTTTTGTAAAGGTGTCGAGGTTTCCATCACATCTTCATATCCAAATACAGAAACACAACATATGATTTGTTAAATGGCAAATTTATCCTTCTGTCCTTGATAAAATAAAGCTTAAAGGTTTAAAAAATGTTCCCTGCCTTAGTAAGGTCATTGAAACAGTTCTGTCCGCTTTAATGAGCCTCACAGGATCTGACAACGTATGGATGGGTTTAATTTAGCCCTTTGTGAGCCTAAGATGTGTGTGTGTGTGAACTAAAACTGGGTTAAGAATTGTTTGGTACCTATGGAACTGAAACACTTAACAACATTAAAGAGGGGATATTCTGCTTTCCCATACTTTGAACATTGATGTGACATTGCTGGATGTACAGACTCACCATGAGATTTGCTGTAGGGCTGCAGAATATCAGGAAAAAACACATTTTTTTTGTCCTGAAATACATATTACTAGTTTTTTACGTTTCCTGCTTCACTCTCTTTAGCTGAATTCTCTTGGATTCTCCCTGAAATGATGACAACAGACTCACCTAATTGCTTCTGTCTCTCTCTGCTTCCGTGACACTATTTACATCTGCAAATGGTCTTAATCCTGATTATATCTGTTTATTATTGATGTTGGTCTATAATATTTCCTGCGAGTGATTCTTCTCACAGCAGGTCAGACTTTTCAATAACACACTCCAGCACAGAGGTTCATCATTTTACTTTACCTACACATCCAAATATTATTGTAGATACATTTAAGACATATGTTAACATGCTGTCGCTCGGCCACTCACGCTGCACATCACTCTGCCCGACCCTGATAACAGCAGGTGAGATGACAGAGAGCTGAGAAGGTGAACTAACTGCATGAGTTGTTGCATTTAATGTGGTCAAATATAGAAATGACTGCTCATCAAGCTCTATAAATAATGTGATTGGGCATTGACAGGCTATATCAACTTAACTGAAAGGCTCAAAAATGTTGCAGTATATTGTATACCTTGTGATCTGACAATTGCACAGGTGGATATACTGTGCAGCCCTAATTTGCTGAAATGATAATGTTATTGCATAAGGATCTCCCATTCACCTCATGATAAATTGAGGGGGGGCTCAAACACCAAAGCCTGCCCATAGTTTTGCTCTTAACAGGCCTCCAGAGAGCTGGCCAATCAGAGTGAAGGGGGTTTGTGGAGCGGGGAGCCACAACAAATTGTTTAAGACAGAGGCTGAAATAAGGGCTTCCTAAAATACCAGTGTGAGAAGAAGGGATTCTTTTTCTGCTGTACATCATCAACCCTACTACTTAGACATCAAAGGAACATTTTTAAAACCTATAATGAAAGAACAATACCCCCTCTTTAACCCTACAAAGCCAAACGAATCATATTTGATACATGTGTTCAAAGACCTCTATCTCATTAAAAGGATAGTTTCTTTAAAAATCTGTTAAAATATATTTTTTTAAAGACCATATACTATCACCTTGAGGATTTTCACATCACTACAGTCGGCTGAAGTTGTATTTTGGCCCTTTTTCAAAATGTCTGCTCTCATGAAATCATCCACTCACATATTTTCAGGAAAATCATTGCTTGATTTTCATGAAGTTGCAGCAAGAAAAACATCAAAATAGTTACTATTTTTGAACAAGGTTTTTCAGCATGAAATAAATGCTTATTTACAAAAAAACTTAAATAAAATCGATAAAATATCTAGCAAAAATACCCAGTGTGTCAAAGGTGATACAAGAAATATATCATGAATGAAATGAAAAAGCAACATTTTTTGTGGATTTTGTTAGGAGGGTTAATAAACATCTCAGTTCAAAAAAATTGAAGTTTTTGAACTATTTTTTGATAGGTTAGGATTTACAGGGTTAATTATGGGGACTCTGTGATGATTAATGAACTGCAAAATAGACATGTTTATACACATCCCAACACCTAATAAACAGGTGCAAAGAGAAGTTTTCCACTGTTTAGTAAAAAAAATAAATAAATAAATTTGTTCTGGAATTTTATTTGCTGAAAACCTTATCAAAAACAAACTTGTGGTTGTGCAGCAAAGCAGTGATTTAGAAGAAGAGACAAAGGAAGACTTGATATTTCAATCCCCCTGCTTGGATCAGGTTGTCCACCAGAATCAATAAACATGATGTGAAAGCACAGCTCAGGACAATTACTGCTCAACACAATAATCTTTGAGCCACTGCATATTACTGTGACGCGCGTGAGGAGAGCAGCTTGAGGCGTTGCTGGGGGCAGAGCTGGTAATTAAGGCTGACATTTCACTTTCAAAAATGCTCATTAGTCACTTCCAGACAAGCCCGATGTGATAGCTGTAATATCTCTGAATTGCAACGATTACAAAAGGTTTCCCCGGAGGGGCCTGAAATTTTTCTTTTCCGCTCAAATGTCAACAATCGGACAATCTCGTCAGGGCACAGGAGATGAAAATGAGCTTTTATTAATGTGTCAGAAACAAGGGGTCCAGAGTGATGCTCATACTAGAGGTGTGTGTGTGTGTGTGTGTGTGTGTGTGTGTGTGTGTGTGTGTGTGTGTGTGTGTGTGTGTCATAATTCTGAGTCTGCTTCAGTTTCCCTCAAAACACACTAATATCAATTTACAAACACTGAGTGAAACAGCACACCTTGCACCTTCAATCATGATTTGTTGTGATCCTAACTCAGAGGAATAAAAGGGGAAAGAAATGATGAAAAAGGAGCAGGTCTCACCTGTTTGATGGAGCTGCGGGTCTTCTCCTTCCACTGGTTGCTGCTCAGCTCCAGGGTGCAGTGGACGTACGTTTCTCTGTCATATGAGCCCAGGATAAACAGTCTGCAATAACAGAATACAGAAAAACAAACAAATGAATCCCTGTGCTTTCTCAATAATGTCTTAACACAGTAAAAAGAATCATAAATGTAGTTTCTCTAAGAATTTTCCGGGAAAAGCCCCAACCTGAGGTCGGAAAGATTTTTATTGTTCTTCATCCACAGACTCTCAAATTCTTTCTCACATTTCATGACAAGACTACAGAGACTTTACATTGAAATACAACATCTCTGCCTTTTTGTTTCTACAGCTCAGAAATAACATCTCTCTCTCATAAGTTATATTTTCTAACATGTATCAGTTATCAGTGCTTCTTCTTAGGCAGACTCTTCTCCTCCCCACTCTTCACTAAGAGAAGAGTGGAGGGGATGGTGAAGGAGGAAAAAGTGAGCAGAAATTGGGGAATGACATGCAGCCAAAGGTTGAGACAATCACATCCAGGACTGTCTTCACTACATGATGGTGGTACATGTGGTGTTTTCAACACCATCATCACTAGAGCTGAAAGATTTGTCGTTTGCTTGATCGAAATCGCAGTTTCAGACATCAGGATCATGTGATCGCCAAAACTGCAATTTTTTTTGCTCCTGACTGACCCAGCATCTTTAGTGTCAGCTGTTTATCTCAAAATCTTCTCTTTTTAAAAATTTTTTTTTTGCCTTTTATCTATTAATGTTGGCTTAATTTCATATGGTTTCGACTTAAATCTTAGAATTTTGACTTTAATATCAAAATTTCCGCTTTTTATCTCAAATGTTGCCTTTATTTCAAAATTTTGATGCTTAATTTCAAAAATTTGACTTTTTATCTAAGACATTTGCCTTTATCTTAAAATTTTTACCCTTAATGTAAAAGTTTAGACTTTTTTCACATAATGTTGGATTGATTACATAAAATTTGGATTTTTTTAATCTCAAAATATTGACTTTTTGTCTCAGAATTTTGTCTTTATTTTTCAGAATTTCCACTTTTCAACTTATATATTGACCTTTATATCTAAAAGTTAAAAATAATTCTTACCTCCATTTTTATCCTTGCATTACAGTAAAAACTTTTGATGTTTTGATGGTTTGATATAATTCTCTACAGGACATAGAGGAAAACTTCACCAAAGCTTGATTTAAATAAAATTGTAAATTGAATTGAGATCGCAATATCTGCCAGAAAAACACGATTAGATCTTTTTCTAAAATCGTTCAGCCCTAATCATCACAGATCTTTATATCGATGGCTGAAATGTAAAATCCTCCTATCTGAAAAATTCACTTTTTTGAGAAAACTAAAAAATCATCTTGTTTTCTTACAGAATGCTGTTTTTTGAGTATACTCAATAATACATAATACACTGTTTTTGGACTATATTGCTACACTATTGTGTAATCTCTACTATGTATCTATACCATACAGACTAAGTATTTTTGCCTCACAAAGTGCAGATAGGTGGTTTTGCGCTTTGGCCATCTCTATTCATATATGCTCTATTCATTGTTCATTGTCCTTATTCTCATGCTTACATGTTAGGAAAACACATTTCAGGAAAAGTGGGAAACAGTTATGATAACGTCTCTCCAGAGCACCTTTAGACTTATTTATTACACATAGACTCAACACATTTATTAAAAAAGAAAACATGTTCCCTGATGTTAAGAAAAGAAAAAAATGGATTCTTTCATTTACCAATATGTTCACCAAGAATATGAAACCTGCTGTAGAGAGCCTTCAAGTTAATCAGCTAATTTAACCCTGTAAAGCCCAACCTATCAAAAAATAGCTGTAAAATTCCAACTTTTTGGATGATGGATTTGGAGATGTTTATTAACCCTCCTAACAAAATCCACATTTCATTCATGATATGTCTTGTATCACATTTGACACACTGGGCAGTTTTGCAAAATATTATATCTATTTTATTAACGTTTGTTGGTAAATGTGCATTTATTTCATACAGAAAACATTTATCTAAAAAGAAAACGTAACTATCTAAATGTTTTTCTTCTTCTTTTGTAAAAGGCTGAAATACAACTTCTGCCAACTGTAGTGATATGACAATCCTCAAAGTGGTAGTATATGTTTTTAAAAATATTTTTAACAGGTTTTTAAAGAAACTATTTATCATTTTGATGAGATAGAGGTCTTTGAACTCATATATCAAATATGATACGTCTGGCTTTATTAATAATTTATAATAATTTATAAACTGTCTCAGCCTCTGAGACTTTCAGTCCCTCTCAAATAAGATTAAAGTTAAATACCAAAAATGTAAAACAGGGAAGCATCTCTTGGGCGCAACACCTGGCTGTCAATTATCCAGAGGGGAAGATACAGCTTTACAACATTAGTGACTGCTGCCCCCTGCTGGACAGAAAAAAACAATACATCAAGAATTTTTCAAAATGTACTACAAAAACCTCATTGGCCTGAAATCTCTGATTAAATCTCCAAATAAAGTTATAAAATTATAATCATGGCTCAATATTTCAGGGACAGAGAGATGTAATCCTCCTCTGATGGATTACACTGTTGTCTTTGGAAGATTTCACTTCTAGTGTGTTACAGCTAGGATAGCTCCCTCTGCTGGACGTTTACAACACCAACCATCTGAGATGTTTGACAGAAACAACTCAATGCTGCTCTACAAAGCACGTGGGATGATGTAATCTAACGCTCGTACTCTGTGAGCATGAAGACGAAAGAGTCCGAACCCAGAACCTGACACCTCCAGAGAAGATGACAGCATCAGACGGTCAGGAAGGAAGAGAGAGGCTTTATGATTATAATGGGGGGGGGCATGAATTATTCATGGAAGAGCCTAATCTGTGGTCTATCAAACACACCCAACCACAACACACACACACACACTCTCACACGAGTATACAGGAGCACACAAAACCCGTCTTTCTCTCCACGGCAACGAAGGATAAGCCTCTTTATTAAGGCAGGCCTGTGCTAATTGATTTGACTCTTTGGCCTATTAAAATTTAAACATGCCAGCTTTGGACAAAGAGAGAGTGTGTGTGTCTCAGAAAGGAGAGCCTGGTGTGAGTGTGTGTGGGCAGGTTGGTATAAAGAGCTTTACACACAGGGATATGAAGACGCTGTGGTACAGAAACAGAAGGAGATAATACTGTGACTGAAACTCTGCATCAAACTGAACTTTAGAGTAAATATTCATCAGTTCTCCATCATTGACACTATCAGATGATTTAATTAGTATAACCCTGACCTTTCTCTGTTATTACAGAGCCTTACTTGAAATGAAGTCTTATTCTTCTTCCTATTATTTCATTTCCTGCCTTGTTTTTGCCTTTATTTGCACGTTTTTAAAGTAGAACAAGACCCAACAGAAATTCATTAGACTTGCTAAAGTGATGAGGTCATCCCATAAGGATCTTGAGGGCTTCATTACATATTCGAGGGGCAGGCCTTTAAAACTGAGGTCGCAGCTCCATCCTATCAGGCCTCTAGAGCAGTGTTTCTCAACCTTGGGGTTATGACCCCAAATGGGGTCACCTGGAATCCAAACTGGGTCCCCTGAAATGTCTAGTAAAGGATAAAAAAAGTAATGATAAAAATATTTTTTCATCAATTATTATTATTATTTCTAAAATTAAAACAAAACACGCTGAACAATAATTTATATGTTTTAGTGTTTAGCTAGCATTTTATTAAGTGCTTCTGTAATTTTACTATTTCATTAGTAAGTATTATGGTATTCAATCAGTTTGTTTTCTATTTTTCTTTTCCTGGATTTAGTATTTTAGCATTTTTAGCAGTAAATTAAATTTGCAGTGCAAGACTAAACTTTGTGCTGTTTATTTCTTATCTCTGGCCATCATTGTTTACAGCTCTATGTGCCTTTAATTGTCCCAAAAGGATTTTTTTTCTTGAGTAATAAAATTGACTAAGAATAAAGTCTTTATCCTGATCAGATAAAATAAAATCGTCACTTTGTACACTAATCCTGGCTACTCTGTGTTTGCAACAGTATGAAATACTTAAAGAAAAACTCAAAAAGGTTGGAAACCACTGCTCTAGAGGGCAGGCCAATCAGAAAGAAGGGGGTTCATAGAGCAAGGAGCCTTAAAGAGACAGCAACTTAATTTATGAGTCTGATCATGTTTGACAGCTCATTTTAGTTTTGAGTTTAAAAACCTCTTGGTGTTTCGTCCTTTCTTAGATCAGAAACCTGACTTGAAAGTCGTTCAATGCTGATTTATTTAAGTATGCAGTTAAATAATTATCATTCTATTCACTCAGATTCTTCCACAGAAAGGCCTGACCCACACCAGGAGGAACAGCCTCTGATAAGAGAGAGGGTTATCTCAGGGCAGGTACGTCCAGATACATTAAGTGCATTGGAAATCACCAAAGGAATTACAGTGTCTCACCTGCTACATTCAATGAGGGTGACTTTGAGTCGGCCTTCCACCAGCCTGCTATCCTGAACTGACAGGTCCAGATCACACGCCGGACCCAGCGGAGGCTGCACTTGGAATGGGAAGAAGGGTTTATATCTGGAGACAGAGACACAGAGACAGACAAAGGAGAGCTCAAGTTAGGATTTACACTTTTACATAAAGACACCCATCCAAATATGCAAATGACTTGACTGTCAGGAGTAAATGTGACCTTGAGTTAATCAGATTTGTAAAACCTGTTCACCAGCTTTGAAAGCTATGACCTGATACTTTGTTTGTGAAGAATGTAGAAAGTATTCACAGTCACTATGAGATCTGTCCACACTGTGACTACTTCTGCAGGGTGTGGTGCAGAAGGAGCTCCACATGTGCATCAAACTGACTCTGTTTACCTGTTCAGTAGCTCTGATGGAAACACTTAAAGTTCACAGACAGATTCTGGGATTTCCTCAAAATATGGTTAGAAATAGGGCTGGGCAATCAATCAGAAAATTAGAGTTAATCGCAATATGGCCTGTTGCAATATTGTAATCGCTGGTAGTGTAATATTTCTTTAACCTAAAGAATACCAGAGAGTAGAGGTTTTTCTGCTCCATACCAGTGTTACTCAACCTTGCTCAACCAAAGAGACTAACTGTTGAAAACTACCTTGAAAGGTGGCAAAAACAGCAAGAAGTAACAATAGAATTAAGTTTCAGTAGGGAAAATGGTCATAAATCAACAAAAACTGGCAAGAATGCTGGGAGAAAACTTGAAAAATAGTCAGAAAGTTGCAAAAGAAATAATCAAAAAGTAGCAAGAAAAGTTAGAAAAGTGGCCAAAATGGACATACAGCAACAAAAATTGGCAAGATAATTGGGAAAACTTGGAAAATTGTCAGAAGGTAGCAATAATGATGAAAAGTGGCAAAAACAGGTTAAAATTGGCAGAAAAATTGGAAGAAAACTTTAAAAAATGGTCAGAAAGTTTCAAATCTCCTTTTTTATTGATCTTATGTAACACTTTAATCTCCAAATATGCTTAATTTGGGTTTTCATTATCTGCAAGTCATAAAAATATCATCCCTCCAATATAGCAATATAGTGTTTAAAAAAAAAAAAAAAAAAAAATTGCACCAAAAATCGCAATTACAACATAGGGAAAAATAATCGCAATCAGTTTACTTTTGCAAACCGCTCAGCCCTAGTTAAAAGTCAGCAAAATTTACTTTACATCCATATTTACAGCATGGGAAAGCAGAATGCCCCCTCTTTAAGTTCACTGGTGTGGGTATAAGTCTCACTACTCCCCCCAGTGGCTAGATGATGTACTACAGGGCAGCAGATGCCTGAGTGTTCGGATTTTTATAGTTTAACATGACTCAGATGGAGATTCATGATGTGCACTGATGTTAAAGCCACAAACACAGACGTGCATCGTCTTCACTTTCTTCCTGACTTATCAGCCTCTATTGAACATTTGAATCAATACCCAGCATCTACATTAACCTCTCCGAGCAGTCACTTTCCATTCTCATAAAGACAGACTAACTCCACTGCAGGACTGAGAGTGGAAACATGACGACGTCCTTTCATCTAATATGACATTTCTTTAAAGGGGAAAGTAAACTAAAGAATTACTGACGACTGTTAAACTCCTCTACTCTGATCACAAAGAAATCAAAGTTGTGCTGTTTTACAATCATCAGCTTGTGTTCCCTGGCCAACAACCAAAACAACTGCTCAACTACAGAGACAGTCTGATCGATGCACACGTCTCCTCTCGTATCAGTCTCACGCACAGATGCAGAGCTGAAAGAGAACTGGACTCGCCGTTTGCAGCACTGTAGTGTCATCAATCCTCTCTGTCCGACACTTAGTGATGGAGGGAGAGAGGTTAAAGAGTCACAACAGATATCAGATGTGTAATTATGTAACACAAACCACAAAACACTCTGTGTGTGTGTGGAAGAGAGAGAGTGAGTGCGCATGTAGAGAGACCTGGTGCTGCCATGAAAGTCAACAGTTCACAGCAACTGTCTGTTATTCCTCATTATCACCAGGCTTTTTTACTGTTTTTCTGATATCATGGACTGTTAGTAAGCACAACACACCTGATCAAAATTTTAAGAGCAGTTTAAAAAATTGCACAAATTTGCATTTTTGGAGCTTAAAAAAGGTTTAAGTAGAGATAAAAATATGGGAAAAAAAGGAAAAAAAAACATCGGAGTAGGTATTTTATCATAAAACGACAATTGAAGGTAAATATTCTGTTCATTGGCTGATCAAAAGTTTAAGAGCACAGCAACAAAAAAACTGAAAAAGCCCTAAAATAGAAACAAAAGTTCGAAAAAGGACTAATTAATGAGGAGCTTCACTGTTCTTGTGCCGCTTTAAACATTAGTTTGTTCATGTTTGATGTGAGTGTTTCCAGGAGGTTTGTGTGAACGTTGCTCCAAGTGGTGAAGATGCTTCATGTTTGGCATCTACTGTCTGGAACTGACGTCTATTTTTGTAAACATCCCTCTCCATCCATCCCATAATATTCTCACTGTGGTTTAGATCAGGGGAACATGCAGGATGATCCAAAAGAGTGAGATTATTCCTCTGGAAGAAGAATTCCATTGTGAACTGCAGTGTTGTCCTGTTGAAAAACTCAGTCATTACTGCTCAGAGCAGGGCCCTCAGTCATGAAGGACGCCCCCTGCAGCATCTCAGTGGGATCTCCTTGTCATGACAGTAACGTTGGACGCCATCAGGACCATCAAGGTTCATTTTATTCTCCTCAGAGAATCAAACTTTCTTCCACCTTTCAATGTCCCATGATGCTCTCTGTCAAAATCTAAATGGGGAATTTAGTGGAAGAGGTTTTTTGTTCTTAAAGGTCTTCGCTCTAACGCCGTCGGGTGGTTATTGGGCTGCAGTTGGCTCCAGTAATGGTCTTAATTTGGGTCAAGGAAATGTTTTTGGGTTTACCACTTGACTTTTTTGTTCCTTAACCCTCAGGATCTTTGAAGAAGTTAAAAATGTCTGTCTTACTGTGTCCAATCTCAGCAGTGATGGTGTTGCGTTGTGAGAGGCCTCAACAATCCAACCATGATCAAAGAGAAAAAGCTTTTTCGCCTTTACCAACAGGAGGTCATGACAGTGTTAATACCTGACAGGAAATCACCCTGAATCCACATTTTTGCACAGATTTCATCTTTTAAAGGCTGTTCTCTTAAACAGAACATTACACTTAAATTGTTGTTTGCAATAAATTACTTACTGATTTTTTTTTTGTCTCACTCCCATTTCTTCATTTTATATTTTGAAACTCTACTCAGAATCTTTTTAAAATCCAACAGTGTAAAATGTAAATTTTTGCTATTTTTCATCTGGTCTGAAGATTTTGATCACGTGTGTATTGAAACAACTAAAAATGAAAATTATAACAAAAAAAGAAAAGGAAAAGAAAATCATCATCCGTACAGTGTGTACCTGAAGAGAAATGAGTTAAACTGCAGTTTTTAACACTTCAGCATAGGCTCCATGTTTTTATACCAGTCTATTCTCACCTTGTTGAAATTTTATTTCTGTAACCACCTGCTCACTTTACATAAAAACAAACAGATAATATACAAATTTGAAGATCCGCAGTTTGTGTTTAAAGACTTATGATACTGAAAGAAATTATTTGATTTACGACAGTTGAGTTAGTGTATTTCAACACCTGCTTGGGACTTTTCAGTTCACACAAATCACAGCACAGAACTAAAAGTATTAGAGACCAGAGTCCCCACAGAGAGCAGTAAACAGAAGCACTTCTTTAACTCTGACTCATATAGACACAACATGTAGCTCCTGAAAGACTGGCTTCACTGCAGAGCACTGAACGAGGACAGACATGTTGACAGATATATTAGAGATTGACCTGATTAGCAGCGTTTTGACATGATTGGCACCGACCTGCTCTCATGAGGCTGATTAAAAAATTCATCTAATCATTACTCTGCAGGCTGCCTCATTAGCGCGGCCGCTGTCGGGCAGCGTTAGCGATCCCCCTTGTGCCCATTTGGCCGTTTCTCTTCTACCCACAGAGCTCAGGTACTGTGGGATTGTGGGAAATGTGCCAATGTTTGATTTTATGTGATGCGACCTGAATGAAAATGGTTGGACTTCAATCTTTTTCTGAGGCTTTTCAAAGTACTTAAATCCAGCTTCACTTGCAAAAACACTTTTTATTTCACTAAGCCAACATGATTTATTTTCAAAGATGTTTAATCAGGTTCAGCTATTGTGTTCCTTATTTGTATATATTATCAGGGCTGAACGATTTGCAAAAATAATCTAACTGCGATTATTATTTCCTACATTGCAATTGCGATTTCAGTGTGATTTATTCTTGGTTCCCATAAACATTGATGTTTATCACGGCAGAACAACAATCCCCTTCCACAACTTGTGACTGCTTTTTGTTCATTGTAGTCACTTTTGATTCTTTTTTTTTGCCACTTTGGGCCATTTTTTGCTACCTTCTTACTTTTTCACGGTTGAATCCAAATTTTATTACCAATGTTTGATGTCGTTGCAACATTTTAGTCACTTCTCACTCTTTTTTCCCCATCTTTAAGACCCATTTTTTGCAACAAACTGACTATTTTCCAGGTTTCATCCCAACCTTGCCATTTTTTTGTGGACTTGAGCCATTTTTACCTGTTTTTGTCACTTTTTTCCACCATTTTTGCAACTTTCTGAATTTTTTAAGCTTCGTCCTAAATTTCCTTGCCAATTTTTGTCACTTTTTGGACATTTTAGTGGCTTTACATTTCATTTCATTACCACTTTTGGACCACATTTTGCTGCCTTCTGGCTACTTCCCAGGTTGAATCCCAATTTTCTTGCTAAATTTTGATGTTTTTACCCATTTTTACCACCTCAAACTAAGGTGTAATACTTTTCTTTGCTGCTTTTGCCTCTTCTTGCCACTCATATTGTTTCTTTTATAAAGGTAGTTTTTAACAGTTTGTCTCTTTGGTTGAGCAGGGTTGAGTAACTCTGGTGCAGAGCAGAAAACATCAGCTGTAAAAATTATAGCTGAAGTTTTGACACATTTCAGGTTAAAGAAATATTGCAGTCTAGGATTAGAATGTTGCGACAGGACATATCGCGATTTGATCTAATTTGCGATTAATTGCCCAGCCCTAATTATTATAATGTAGTTTTTGTAGTTTATCAAATGCAAAACGACTTAATACCGGCATATACACATGCAGCGGCATAAGTCCACCTTGCTAGTACCAGATTGGACCCCTTTTCCTTTAGAACTGTTTTAATTCTTGGTGACAGAGATTTAACATGACACTGGAAAAAAATCCTCTGAGATTTTGTTCCATATTAATGTGACATTATCACAAATGTGACATTACTCCAAACTCTGAGCCAAACATCTGAATGTGGAGCAGAAATCCAGATTCATCGGACCAGACAGTGTTTTTCAGTCTCTATGGTCCAGTTTTGATGAGCCTGCGTGAATTGTAGCTTCAGTTTCTTGTTCTTGGCTGACAGGAGCTTGTCTGCTTTAAGGTTGGACCTGTTGGTTGTTCAGAGATCCTCTTCTTCTGGCATCAACAATAAACAAGTCATTTAGTTCCAGAAAACTGCTGCTCACTGGATGTTTTCTCTTTGGGACCATTCTCTGTAAACTCTAGAGATGGTTGTGGGTTAAAAACTCAGTTGATCAGCAGTTAGTTAAATAACCAGACCAAGGTTTGAGCTCATCTTCACCATGTCTTTATATCTAAATGCGATGAGCTGCTGCTACATGATTGGCTGATTTGCTGACAGGCAGCTGAACAGGTGTACCTGAAAAAGGGGCTGCTAGGTGGTTCACCTCTCTGAAATTTAGGCTCACCGCTGAGACAAAGAAAGCTTCTGTTCCTTTAGAGAGTGAGGAGAAGCAGGTTAAAGTACTTTCACTATCAAACGGCTCTGTTGAACTGGGACAGCCTGGGATCAAAAGTGCTCTGAGTGTGTGTGTGTTCAAAAGATGAAGATTACAGCCTCAATAGTACAACACATATACTGTTATCTCTGATCTAAAGAGCTCAGAGAGCTTACAGCACATCACACTCTGAGGACTTTCACTGATGTCACCGTGC
>RPOG01007664.1:9190-14190 GCA_008086565.1 Thalassoma bifasciatum | reverse complement strand
TAGTTTCTTTTCCTCCGCTTAGTGATATGCTTAAATTCAGCGGGTCGTCTCGTCTGAGCTGAGGTCGGAAGCCGAAGGCGGCGCGCGCGGGGCGCGCGTGCGGCCCCTTTTTTCCCTCCGTTCCGTCCGCGCCCGGAGGCGGGGCGGAGAGAGGGGACGAGGGGCTCGCCGGCGTTCGTCGCTCGCTCCTCTCCGGGCGGGCCGCGCCCGGCGCGTCGCGGCTCCGCGCGGCGGGGGCCGTGCGTCGCCATCCGTGCGCTTCCGCCGCGACGGCCGGAGCGCGGGGCGCGGACGCACCGGGAGCGCCCGCCCCGGAGAGAGAGGGAGGGTCTGCCTTTCGGGGTACGGAGGCGCGTGCGCGGCGGCGGGACGGAGGGTAAACGAAGGACAAAAAAGGGACCCCGGGCGAAATGGAAGAAGAAAAAAAAAAAAAAGAAAATCAACGAAAAAAAATGCCTCACGCCACGCCGCGCGCCGGCACCTTCGAGGACACCCCAGTCGCGGAGAGAGAGAGAGACGCTCTCTCTTCGATTGATGTCTACGCGACCCTCAGCCAGGCGTGGC
Source organism: Thalassoma bifasciatum (assembly GCA_008086565.1). Lineage (NCBI taxonomy): Eukaryota > Metazoa > Chordata > Actinopteri > Labriformes > Labridae > Thalassoma > Thalassoma bifasciatum. The sequence goes on along the minus strand of RPOG01007664.1, from coordinate 13,626 downwards.
TACCCGGGGTTCGCCCGGAGCCGCCAGGTGCGTTCGAAAGGTCGATGATCCATGTGTCCTGCAATTCACATTACTTCTCGCAGCTAGCTGCGTTCTTCATCGACGCACGAGCCGAGTGATCCACCGTTAAGAGTTGTCTGCTCTTTTTATTTTTCTTTGGTCTCCCATCGTCGGAGAAAGGGTTCGGTTTTCGGGAGGGCAAGACAAACGTCCGCCCCGGGCGGAGCCACGGGGAGGCGGAGCTCCCGAGGGCGGTCGGGAGCCAGACGGTTCCTGAGGGGGCCTGCGCGGAGGCCGCGGTCCCTCCCCCTGTGCGCAGGCCGTGCGAGAGAAAGGGCCGTGGCCGCGGACGGCGGACCGCCCTCCCCCTCTCTCTCGCCCTCTCTCTCTCTCTCTCTCGCTCTCGCGGAGAGCGAGGGAGAGCCCGAGCCAACCGCGCGGGTCGGCGGCTCGGAAAAGACAAAAAAAGGGAAAAGCCGAGGGGCCCCGGGGCCGGGGCGAGCTGGGCCCGGAGGGGGGACGCCGGCAATGATCCTTCCGCAGGTTCCCCTACGGAAACCTTGTTACGACTTTTACTTCCTCTAGATAGTCCAGTTCGGGCGCCTTCTGGGGCGCTCCGCCGGCCGAACCGTCGCCGGGGCCGGCGGGGGTTCCATCCGGGGACCTCACTGGACCATCCGATCGGTAGTAGCGACGGGCGGTGTGTACAAAGGGCAGGGACTTAATCAACGCGGGATGGTGACCCGCGCTTACTGGGAATTCCTCGTTGGTGGGGAAGAATTGCAAGCCCCAGTCCCTATCACGAGTGGGGTTCAGCGGATTACCCGCGCCCTTTCGGCGAAGGAGAGCGAGGCACGCTGACCCAGTCATTGTAGCACGCGTGCGGCCCCGGACATCTAAGGGCATCACAGACCTGTTATTGCTCACTCTCGTGTGGCTGCGCGCCACCGGTCCCTCTAAGAAGTCGGCCGCGGGCCCGCGGGGGGCCGCGTGACTAGTTAGCATGCCAGAGTCTCGCTCGTTATCGGAATTAACCAGACAAATCGCTCCACCAACTAAGAACGGCCATGCACCACCACCCACGGAATCGAGAAAGAGCTCTCAATCTGTCAATCCTTTCCGTGTCCGGACCGGGTGAGATTCCCCGTGTTGAGTCNCACGCTGCCCGGCGGGTCGTGGTGAGGACGCCGCCGCATCGCGAGTTGGCATCGTTTATGGTCGGAACTACGACGGTATCTGATCGTCTTCGAACCTCCGACTTTCGTTCTTGATTAACGAAAACATTCTTGGCAAATGCTTTCGCCTCGGTCCGTCTTGCGCCGGTCCAAGAATTTCACCTCTAGCGGCGCAGTACGAATGCCCCCGGCCGTCCCTCTTAATCATGGCCCCGGTTCAGAGAAAAGAAAACCCACAAAATAGAACCGGGGTCCTATTCCATTATTCCTAGCTGCGGTATTCAGGCGACCGGGCCTGCTTTGAACACTCTAATTTTTTCAAAGTAAACGCTTCGGGCCCGGCGGGACCACCCGGCGAAGGGCGGTCGGCCGCGGGCGCCGAGAGGTAGGGGCCGGGTTTAAAGACGGGCGGTGCGGCCCGCCGGCTGAGCGGCGGGGACCCTCCCGCTCGGCCCCGAGATCCAACTACGAGCTTTTTAACCGCAGCAACTTTAAGATACGCTATTGGAGCTGGAATTACCGCGGCTGCTGGCACCAGACTTGCCCTCCAATGGATCCTCGCTCAAGGGTTTGGGTTGCGCCCATTCCGGTAACAGCGCCTCTGATCGAGGCCTGGGCCGTTATTTTTCGTCACTACCTCCCCGTGTCGGGAGTGGGTAATTTGCGCGCCTGCTGCCTTCCTTGGATGTGGTAGCCGTTTCTCAGGCTCCCTCTCCGGAATCGAACCCCGATTCCCCGTCACCCGTGGTCACCATGGTAGGCACGTGGACTACCATCGAAAGTTGATAGGGCAGACATTCGAATGAGACGTCGCCGCCGCGGGGGGGCCGGCGATCAGCCCGAGGTTATCCAGAGTCACCAGAGGCACCGGGGTTAGCGCGGGCGGGGCGGCGGGGGGTCGGCGGGAAGGGAAGGAACCCCCGGCCGGGCGGGAACCCGGTCGGGGCAACGCGGACCCCGCCCGACCGAACCCGCCCGCCGCCGCCGCCCGCCCCCGCGTGGGTTTTTGGATCTGATAAATGCACGCATCCCCGCCCCTGAGCCTCCCCGGCCGAACTCCCGGCCCCCTCCGGAGAGAGAGAGACGGAGAGCGCGGCGGGGAGAGGGGGGCTCAGCGCTCGTCTGCATGTATTAGCTCTAGAATTACCACAGTTATCCAAGTAACTGAACGAGCGATCAAAGGAACCGCGACTGATTTAATGAGCCATTCGCAGTTTCACTGTACCGTGCCGTGTGTACTTAGACTTGCATGGCTTAATCTTTGAGACAAGCATATCCTACTGGCAGGATCAACCAGGTAAGCGCTCTCTCCGCTGCCGCCCCCCGTTTCGGAGGGGGCCGTGGGAGGCGCGCAGACGGACCGACCGGGTCCGTGGAGACGGGATTGTCGGGCGGCGGGGCGCGGAGGCGGCGGCGCCACCCGCCCGCCGACCCGACTCCCAGAGCTTCCTGCCGCCGGCCCGGGGGCCGGCGCCGGGCCGTGGAAGCGGAGGCGGAGTCTGAGCAAATGCGTTTCCCGAAAAACGCCGCGGCCCCGACCCGTCGCGAGGGCCGCGGCGCTCCGTTCCGAGTCCCCTCGGTCAGACGGGGCCCATCGGTCTCACCCGTGGGGGGGAGGAGGAGGAGGCGGGGGAGGCGGCGGAGCCGGCGCCCCGGTCCCCTGAGCCAAATCCCGCGGTGCGGAGAAGCCGGGCGCGGCGGAGGGGAACGCGCGCCCGGGCCTCCGATGGCGGGCGGCGACTTCCGATCGGTCGGCGCGTGGGGGCGGCCGGGGCAGGTTCCCGGCAGCGGGCGGCTGAGGCCAAAGTCGGCCCCGGCGTCGGCGGCCGGGGCCCGGGAGAGCGCGAGGGAGGGCGGGCCCCTTCCGGTGCTAGGGGCGTGTCGAAAGCGCCGCTCTCCAAATCGTGCCGAAACGTGCGAAAAGAGGGGCGAGTGGCGTCGCTCCGATGTGTGCCCCCGTCGGTGTCGAGGGGCGGGGCGGGGGGCGGGGGAGGGGTGGGGGAGTAAAGAAACGGGAAAAAGATTACTCGAGATTGCCAAGCCGGATGAGGGAAAAAAAAAAAAAAAAAAGGGGGAAATGAGACAAAGCCAACCAACCGACCGACCGACCGACCGACCGAAGGAGCGGGGGGAAAAGCTTACAGCACCTGGTATTCCCAGGCGGTCTCCCGTCCAAGTACTAACCAGGCCCGACCCCGCTTAGCTTCCGAGATCGGACGAGATCGGGCGTGTTCAGGGTGGTGTGGCCGTAAGCCACGGCCGCTCCCGCCCGCCGGCCTCTTGTAGGCGTCCGCGCTCGGGGACCCGACCGCGCGCGCGCGCCGCCCTTCGCCGATCGGAGGAGAAGACCCGGCCTCCGCGCGCGCCGCCGAGACCGAGCGGAGAGAGGGAGAAAAGAAAAGAAAAGAAAAGTTTCAAAAAAAAAAAAAAAAAAAAGTCCCCGGGCTCCGCCGCACCCGTGCACCTCTCGGCCCCGTGCACCCGCAATTAAGCACCCTCCCCCGGGCTCTACGCCGGTCAGCCCCGCCCCCCGGAAACGCCGCGCCCTTGGTAGCCGATCGCCCCTTTTCCACCGACCGCCTGCCTCCGGGCACGGGCACGGGGACAGGGACTCGAGCGCCCCCTGGATTGGGGGGGGGAGAACAACCGAGGTTTTACTACCAAGGGCGCGCGTTTATTTTCGCTTTGGTTTTTTTACACTATTTTTTTTTCTTTAGTTTTCTTCTTTTTTTTTTTTTTTTTGGGGGGGTCGGAGCACACGTCCGAGGAAGGGGGACGCTGGCGCTCCCTGGATGGGACACGGAAGCACCTGAGCGGGGGCCCGGAGGTTCGGGGAGCCGCAACAGGGGGGCACAAAGCACCGGGAGGGACTCACACAACCGCCTAGGAACAGACAATAGCAGCCCGAGGCTCAGCGTAGCACACGGGACGGACGGACAGGCAGGCAGTACTGTCCAGGCGCGCCTAAAGGCTAAAACGCAGACAAAAAGCGCCCGGGGGGGACTCTAAAAAAGGGACTCTAACCATACCCGGCCGGGATACCCAGGCACCTGAGAGGGGGGGCCCCCAAAGGAGGCGCAAAGCACCGGGAAGGGAGTCGCCTGTCCCCAGCGTGCCTAAGCCTGAAGGGGCAGGGGGGAAGGGGACTCTAGCGCCACCACCATAGGATTTCAGGGCGCCTGAAGGGGGGCCACCTGGCCAACACCTTGACCCTGACCCTTGCAAGACTTACTCCCTCCCCGTCCGTCCGTCCGTCCGTCC
>RPOG01007663.1:0-13032 GCA_008086565.1 Thalassoma bifasciatum | reverse complement strand
AAAAGGAAAATATGAATGGGTGAATTGAAGAATAAATGGAAATGAAAGGAAATCAATGAATCACAATGAAATAATTTTTTATCCCTAGAAGTTGTGTGGGAATTATCAGAATTATCAGATGTTTGAGACAGTGAAGTGTGTGTGTGTGTTTGTGTGTACATGGTTAATATGCTTGTGTGTGTTGTGTGTGAGTGTGTGTGTGTGTGTGTGTGGGTGTGTATATGGTTAATGTGCTGATGTGTGTTGTGTGTGTGTGGTTGTGTGTGTGTGTGTGTGTGTGTGTGTGTGTGTGTGCGTTTGTGTTTGGTGTGTTTGTGTGTGGGTATATGTTTGGTGTGCTGGTGTGCTGTGTGTTGGTCAGTGATGCAGATAAACAATCACTTGAGTATCTTTCTTCATCAGTGTTTTGATCTGTAGGTATCAACAGGTGTGTCAGATCACAGGTCTCCATGGTAACCTGCTCATTAGGCTGTTTGAAGCTGCAGCTGTTTGATTTAACTGACAGCCAGTTGATGAGGAGCTGGATTTGAGCCAGGGACAAGGGTGCGAATATCCATAGGCTGCGCAAAATCCTTAAGATTTAAGACTAGCATCCTTAAGACTAGCAGAAAACCAAAACCACCGTTAGATTCACAAGGCTCAGAAGTATCTATTGATGTATATTTCATGTCTGTTGAGCCACAGGTTTTACCAGAAATGTGAGTTAAAAAAGTGTTACTTTTTCTTTATCTCTCAGAAAGTCCCCTGAAAATTAACATTAGAGCAGATGGGGGCAGATGATGACTTTCTGTGACAGTTGGCCACCTGCAGCCTTTGTTCTTTGTCCTTTTGGTGTCAAGGGTCATTAATCAGAAGCAGAACAAGATAACCTACGTTTCGAGCCCAAATTTTAGTATGTGGAGTGAAATTTGTGGCCCCTAGGCCTGTTTATCCAAAAAGTTTCCAGGTCATTTCTCTCCTGGTCCACACTCTAAAATTCAAATCCTCACTCTACAGTTTGAACATTCCACCACATACACACCAATGTTAAACTGTTGCAAGGGCTGATAAACTTCATGATCTTTGAAGGGATTTTGTGAAGAAACTATAAATGCAAGAAAGAAGCTGAAATATACTGAAGAAAGCCAAACTATGGCTGAACATTTTGCAGGTTGAATGAAGTTTCTGGCTGAAAGTATGACTGAATGAGAAGGTTCTTAATGAGGCTGAAGTAATTCCCTGAAATCTTCAGAATTTGAAGCTCTCCCAGTCATTCCAGATGGAAGAAAAATTGTGAAAAAATTGTAATATCTCTGAAAGTATAAGTGAAACCGGTCGGAAAAGTCATAGCGCACCAGTCCTGAACGAGCCAGTCGTTTTGAAGTTTGAACAGTGAAAATCGGTTGAAATTTGTGGGAGAGGAAGCGATCCAAAAAAGTGGGCGGAAGAAGAATAAGAAGAAGAATCTTAAACTTTTTTGACACAGAAGAACATAAGCTGTGAATGCCTTGCTGCATTCACAGCAATTAGAAAAGCAATTTCTGGAGAAATTGCGCTGTGAATGCAGAAGCTGAAGCAGCTTGCACTGAACTGCTAATGCAGACTCCTGAAAATGCTGAATGACTGCATATAGCGAAAGTATAGAGTAGTGTAGCATAGTATTGTTGAGTATAGTGTAATATAGTTGAGTACAGCGTAATAGAGTTCAGTATAGCATAGAATAGTGTAGTATAGCGTAGAATCGTTTAGTATAGTGGAGTATAGCGTAGTATAGTTAAGTATTGTCGAGTACAGTTGAGTATAATGTAGCATAGTTGAGTATGGTGGAGTACAGCTTAGTATAGTTGAGAATCGCATAGTATTGTGAAAATAGCGTAGTATAGTTGAGTAAAGTGTTGTATAGTGGAGTATAGCGTAGTATATTTGACTATAGTTGAATATAGCGTAGCATAGTTGAGTATGGCGCAGTATAGTTTAGTATAGTGTGGTATCATTGAGTATAGAGTGGTTTCGTTGAGTAGAGCGTAGTATAGTTGAGTATAGCGTAGTACAGTTTGAGTTTTGTTGAGTATAGTCAATTAAAGTGTAGCATTGTTGAGCATAGCTGAGCATAGCTGAGTATAGTCGAGTATTGCGTAGTATTGTCAAGTATAGTTGTAAATAGCATAGAAAAGTTAAGTATGGTGTAGTATTGTCAAGTAAAGTTGTAAATAGCATAGTATAGTTGAGTATAGCGTAGTATGGCGGAGGATAGTCGAGTATGCCGTAGTATTGCTGAGGATGGCGTAGTATAGTGGAGTATAGCGTAGCATTGTTGAGTATAGTAGAGTATAGCCTATTATTTGTTGAGCATAGTAGAGTAAAGCTTAGAATTGTTGATTATAGTAGAGTATAGCATGGTATAGTCCAGTACAGCGTGGTATTGTTGAGTATAGCAGAGTATTGCGGAGTATAGCGGAGTATTGTGGAGTATAGCGGAGTATTTGTGGAGTGTTGCCGAGAATAGCGGAGTATTGTGGAGTATAGCGGAGTATTTGTGGAGTATAGCAGAGTATTGTGGAGTATAGCAGAGTATTGCGGAGAATTGCGGAGTATAACAGAGTATTGTTGAGAATAGCGGAGTATTGTTGACTATAGTGGAGTATAGAAGAGTATAGCGGAGTAGTGTTGAGTATAGCAAAGTTCTGTGGAGTATAGCGGAGTATTTGCAGAGAAAAGTGGAGTTTAGCGGAGTATGGTGGAGTATGGTGGAGAATGGCGGGGTAAAGTGGAGTATTTGCAGAGCATGTCGGAGGATTGTCTTGTATAGCGGAGTATTGTTGAGTATAGCAGAGTATTGCAGAGTATAGCAGAGTATTGTGGAGTATAGCGGAGTATTTGTGGAGTGTTGCCGAGAATAGCGGAGTATTGTGGAGTATAGCGGGGTATTTGTGGAGTATAGCAGAGTATTGTGGAGTATAGCAGAGTATTGCGGAGAATTGCGGAGTATAACAGAGTATTGTTGAGAATAGCGGAGTATTGTTGACTATAGTGGAGTATAGAAGAGTATAGCGGAGTAGTGTTGAGTATAGCAAAGTTCTGTGGAGTATAGCGTAGTATTTGCAGAGAAAAGTGGAGTTTAGCGGAGTATGGTGGAGTATGGTGGAGAATGGCGGGGTAAAGTGGAGTATTTGCAGAGCATGTCGGAGGATTGTCTTGTATAGCGGAGTATTGTTGAGTATAGCAGAGTATTGCAGAGTATAGCAGAGTATTGTGGAGTATAGCGGAGAATAGCAGAGTATTGCGGAGTATTGCGGAGTATAGCACAGTATTGTGAAGTACAGCAGAGTATTGTTGAGTAAAGCGGAGTATTTGCAGAGTATGGCGGAGTATTGTTGAGTATAGCAGAGTATCTGCGGAGTATTGTTGAGTATAGCAGAGTATTGCGGAGTATAGCCGAGTATTGTGGAGTATAGTGAAGTATTTGCACAGAATTGCCGAGTATAGCGGAGTATTGTGGAGTATAGCAGAGTATTGCAGAGTATAGCAAAGTATTGCGGAGTATAGTGGAGTATAGCAGAGTATTGCGGAGTATTGCAGAGTATTGTTGAGTAAAGCGGAGTATTTGCAGAGTATGGCGGAGTATTGTTGAGTATAGCGAAGTATAGCAGAGCATTGTTGAGTATAGCAGAGTATTGTTGAGTATAGCGGAATTTTTGCAGATTTTAGCTGAGTTTTGTTGAGTATAGCGTAGTATTTGCAGAGTATAGTGGAGTATAGCTGTGTATGCTGGAGTAAGGCGGAGTATTGTGGATTAAAGTGGAGTATTTGCAGATTATAGTGGAGTATTATTGAGTATAGCGGAGTTTTGTTGAGTAAAGCGGAGTTTGGTGGAGTATGGCGGAGTATTGTGGAGTAATGCAGAGTATTTGCAGAGTATGGCGGAGAATTGTTGAGTATAGCGGAGTATAGCGGAGTATTGTTGAGTATGGTGGAGTATGCTGGAGTATGGCGGAGTATTGTGGAGGATAGCGGAGTATTTGCAGAGCATTAGCAGAGTATAGCGGAGTATAGTGGAGTATAGCGGAGTATAGTGGAGTAAGGTGGAGAATTGTGGATTCTAGCGGAGTATTTGCAGAAAATGGTGGAGTATAGCGGAGTATTCGCGGAGTGTAGTGGAGTATAGCGGAGAATTGTGGAGTGTAGTGGAGTATTGTTGAGTATAGCGGATTATTGTTGAGTAAAGCGAAGTATTGCCAAGTATTGTTGAGAATGGCGGAGTATGGTGGAGTAGTGCGGAGTATTGTGGAGTATAGCGAAGTATTTGCGGAGTATGGCGGAGTATTGTTGAGTATGGCGGAGTATGGTGGAGTATGGCGGAGTATTGTGGAGTATGGTGAAGTATTGTGGAGTATAGCGGAGTATTGTTGAGTGTGGCAGAGTATGGTGGAGTATGGCGGAGTATTTGATGAGTATGGCAGAGTATTTGCTGGGCTTAGCGGAGTATTGTTGAGTATAGCGGAGTACTGTTTAGTTGATTGGAGATTGTTGAGTATAGCAGAGTATTGTTGAGTATAGCAGAGTATTTGTAGAGCATTGTGGAGTATAGCAGAGTATTGCGGAGTATAGCAGAGTATTGTTGAGTATGGTGGAGTATAGCGGAGTATGGTGGAGTTTGGCGGAGTGTTGTGGAGTATAGGGGAGTATTGTTGAGTATAGCAGAGTATTTGTAGAGCATTGTGGAGTATAGCAGAGTATTGCGGAGTATAGCAGAGTATTGTTGAGTAAAGCTGGGTATTGCGGAGTATTGTTGAGTATGGCGGAGTATTGTGGAGTATGGCAGAGTATTGTGGAGTATAGCGGATTATTTGCAGAGTTTGGCGGAGTATTCTTGAGTATAGCGGAGTATTGATGAGTATAGCGGCGTATTTGCAGAGTGTAGTGGAGTATAGCGGAGTATGGTGGAGTACGGCGGAATATTGTGGATTATAGCGGAGTATTTTCAGAGTACTGTGGAGTATAGCGGAGTATTCGCAGATTATAGTGGAGAATTGCGGAGTATTGTGGAGTGTATTGGGGTATTGTTGAGTAAAGCGGAGTATTGCGGAGTATTGTTGAGTATGGCTATGTATGGTGGACTATGGCGTAGTATTGTGGAGTATGGTGGAGTTTTTGCGGAGGATAGTGGAGTATAGTGGAGTATTGTGGAGTATAGTGGAGTATTGTTGAGTAAAGCGGAGTATTGCGGAGTATTGTTGAGTATGGTGGAGTATGGTGGAGTATAGCGGAGTATTGTTGAGTATAGCGGAGTTTTTGCAGAGTATGGTGGAGAATTGTTGAGTATAGCGGAGTATGGTGGAGTATGGCGGAGAATTGTGAAGTATAGTGGAGAATTGTTGAGTATAGCGGAGTATTGCGGAGTATTGTTGAGTTTGGCGGAGTATGGTGGAGTATGGCGGACAATTGTGGAGTATAGTGGAGTATTGTTGAGTAAAGCGGAGTATTGCGGAGTATTGTTGCGTATGGCAGAGTATGGTGGAGTATAGCGTTGTATGGTGGAGAATGGCAGAGTATTGTGGATTAAAGCAAAGAATTTGCAGAGTATGATGGAGTAAAGCGGAGAATTTGGGGAGTTTAGTGGAGTATTTGCAGAGTATGGCACAGTATTGTTGAGTATAGTAGAGTATTGAAGAGTATTGTTGAGTATAGCAGCGTATTGTTGAGTATAGAGGAGTATAGCAGAGTTTATTGGAGTTTTGTTGATTATAGCGCAGTATTTGTAGAGTATAGTGGAGTGTAGCTGTGTATGGTGGAGTATGGTGGAGTATTTTCCATTACAGCAGAGAATTTGCAGAGAATGATGGAGTATAGCGGAGTATCTGCGGAGTATAGTGGAGTATAGTGGAGTATTGTTGAGTATAGCGGAGTATTGTTGAGTAAAGTGGAGTATTGCGGGGTATTGTTGAGTATGGCAGAGTATGGTGGAGTTAAGCAGAGTTTTTGCAGAATATGGCGGAGTATTGTTGGGTATAGCGGAGTATGGTGGAGAATGGCGGAGTATTTGCGGAGTATAGCAGAGAATTTGCAGAGTATGGCAGAGTATTAGCAGAGTATAGTAGAGGATTGCAGAGTATTATTGAGTATATTGGAGTTTTGTTGATTATAGCGGAGTATTTGTATAGTATTGTGGAGTTTAGCAGAGTATGGTGGAGTATGGTGGAGAACTGTGGATGATAGCGGAGTATTTGCAGATTATGGCAGAGTAATGTTGAACATTCGAGGAGTATAGTGGAGTATAGCGGAGTATTGTGGAGTATAGCGGAGTATTGCTGAGTAAAGCGGAGTATTGTTGAGTAAAGCGGAGTATTGCGAAGTATTGTTGAGTATTGCGGAGTATTGTGGAGTATAGCAGAGTATTTGCAGAGTATAGTGGAGTATTGTTGGGTATAGCTGAAAATTGTTGAGAAAAGCGGAGTGTTGCGGAGTATTGTTGAGTATGGCGGAGTATGGTGGAGTATAGCGGAGTATTGTTGAGTATAGCGGAGTTTTTGCAGAGTATGGCGGAGTATTGTTTAGTATAGCGGAGTATGGTGGAGTATGGCGGAGTATTGTGGAGTATTGTTGAGTATGGCGGAGGATGGTGGAGTATGGTGGAGTATTGTGGATAAATGCAAAGAATTTGCAGAGTATGGTGGAGAATAGCAGAGTATTTGCGGAGTCTAGTGGAGTATTTGCAGAGTATGGCGGAGTATTGTTGAGTATAGTAGAGTATTGCAGAGTATTGTTGAGTATAGCGGAGTATTGTTGAGTATTGAGGAGTATAGCAGAGTATAGCAGAGTTTCGTTGATTATAGCGGAGTATTTGTACAGTATAGTGGAGTTTAGCGGAGTATAGTGGAGTATGGTGGAGAATTGTGGATTATAGCAGAGAATTGTTGAGTTAAGGGGAGTTTTGTGGAGTATTGTTGAGTATGGAGGAGAATTGTGGAATATATTGGAGTATTGTTGAGAAAAGCGGAGTATTGCGGAGCATTGTTGAGTTTGGCGGAGTATGGTGGAGTATGGCGGAGAATTGTGGAGAATGGTGGAGTATGGCGGAGAATTGTGGAGTATCATGGAGTATTGTTGAGTAAAGTGGAGTATTGCGGATTATTGTTGAGTATGGCGGAGCATGGTGGAGTATGGCTGAGTATTGTGGAGTAAAGCGGAGAATTTGCAGAGTATGGTGGAGTATAGCGGAGTATGGTGGAGTATAGTGGAGTATAGCAGAGTATGGTGGAGTATAGCAGAGTATTATTGAGTATAGAGGAGAAAAGCAGAGTTCATTGGAGTTTGTTGATTATTGCGCAGTATTTGCAGAGTATAGTGGAGTTTAGCTGGGTAAGGTGGAGTATGGTGGAGTATTGTTGATTATAGCAGAGAATTTGCAGAGTATGGTGGAGTATAGCTGAGTATCTGCGGAGTATAGTGGAGTATAGTGGAGTATTGTGGAGTATAGTGCAGTATCGTTGAGTATAGCAGAGAATTGTTGAGTAAAGCGGAGAATTGCGGAGTATTGTTGAGTATGGCGGAGTTTGGTGGAGTATAGGGGAGTATTGTTGAATATAGCAGAGTTTTTGCGGAGTATGGCGGAGTATTGTTGAGTATAGCGGAGAATGGTGGAGTATGGCGGAGTATTGTTGAGTATAGCGGAGTATCTGCGGAGTATAGTGTAGTATAGTGGAGTATTGTGGAGTATTGTTGAGTATAGTGGAGTTTTGTTGAGTAAAGCGGAGTATTGTTGAGTAAAGTGGAGTATGGCGGAGTATTGTTGAGTATAGCGGAGAATGGTGGAGTATGGCTGAGTATTGCGGAGTATAGCGGAGAATTTGCAGAGTATGGCAGAGTATTAGCAGAGTATAGCAGAGTATAGTGGAGTATGGCGGAGCATTGTGGATTAAAGCAAAGAAATTGCAGAGTATGATGGAGTATAGCAGAGTATTTACGGAGTCTAGTGGAGTATTTGCAGAGTATGGCGGAGTATTGTTGAGTAAAGTAGAGTAATGCAGAGTATTGTTGAGTATCGCCGAGTATCGTTGAGTATAGACGAGTATAGCAGAGTATATTGGAGTTTTGTTGATTATAGCGCAGTATTTGTAGAGTATAGTGGAGTTAAGCGGGGTTAGGTTGAGTATGGTGGAGTATTGTGGATTATAGCAGAGAATTTGCAGAGTATGGTGGAGTATAGCGGAGTATCTGCGGAGTATAGTGGAATTTAGTGGAGTATTGTTGAGTATAGCGGAGTATTGTTGAGTAAAGCGGAGTATTGCGGAGTATTGTTGAGTATGGCGGAGTATGGTGGAGTATAGCGGAGTATTGTTGAGAATAGCGGAATTTTTGCAAAGTATGGCGGAGTATTGTTCAGTATAGCGGAGTATGGTGGAGTATGGCGGCGTGTTGTGGAGTATAGTGGAGTATTGTTGAGTATAGTGGAGTATTGTTGAGTTAAGCGGAGTATTGCGGAGTATTGTTGAGTATAGTGGAGTATGGTGGAGAATGGCGGAGTATTGTGGAGTATAGTGGAGTATTGTTGAGTAAAGCGGAGTATTGCGGAGAATTGTTGAGTAGGGCGGAGTATGGTGGAGAATGGCGGAGTATAGCAGAGTATTTGCAGAGTATTGTGGAGTAAAGTGGAGTATAACGGAGTATTGTGGAGTATAGCGGAGTATTGCGAAATATTGTTGAGTTCTGATGAGGACATTGGAGTATGGCTGACTATTGTGGAGTATAGCAGAGATTTTGCAGAGTATAGCGGAGAATAGTTGAGTTAAGCGCAGAATTGCGGAGTATTGTTGAGTATGGTGGAGTATGGTGGAGTATAGCAGAGTTTATGCAGAGTATAGTGGAGTATTGTTGGGTATAGCTGATTATTGTTGAGTAAAGTGGAGTATTGCGGAGTATTGTTGAGTATGGCGGAGTATGGTGGAGTATAGCGGAGTATTGTTGAGTATAGCGGAGTATTGTTGAGTAAAGTGGAGTATTGCGGAGTATTGTTGAGTATGGCGGAGAATGGTGGAGAATGGCGGAGTATAGAAGAGTATTTGCAGAGTATTGTGGAGTAAAGTGGAGTATTGCGGAGAATTGTGGATTATAGCGGAGGATTTGCAGAGTATGGCGGAGTATTGTGGAGTAAAGCGGAGTATTGCGAAATATTGTTGAGTTCGGATGAGGACGGTGGAGTATGGCTGAGTATTGTTGAGAATGGCGGAGTATTGTGGAGTATAGGTGAGTATTGTGGAGTATAGCGGAGTATTTGCAGAGTATGGCAGAGTATTGTATAGTTTAGCGGAGTATGGTGGAGTATGGCGGAGAAATGTGGAGTATAGTGGAGTATTGTTGAGTATAGAGGAGAATTGTTGAGTAAAGCGGAGTATTGTTGAGTATAGAGGAGAATAGCAGAGTATAGTAGAGTTTTGTTGATTATAGTGCAGTATTTGAAGAGTATAGTGGAGTTTAGCGGGGTACGGTGGAGTATGGTGGAGTATTGTGGATTATTGCAGAGAATTTGCAGAGTATGGTGGAGTATAGCGGAGTTTTTGCGGAGTATATTGGACTATAGTGGAGTATTGTGGAGTATAGTCGAGTATTATTGGGAATAGCTGATAATTGTTGAGTAAAGCGGAGTATAGCAGAGTATTGTTGAGTATGGGAGAGTTTTTGCAGAGTATGGCGGAGTATTGTTAGTATATCGGAGCATGGTGGAGTATGGCGGAGTATTGTGGAGTATTGTTGCGTATGGCGGAGGATGGTGGAGTATGGCGGAGTATTGTGGAGTATAGCGGAGTATTTGCAGAGTTTGGCAGAGTATTTGCAGAGTATAGCGGAGTATAGTGGAGTATAGCAGAGTATGGTGGAGTATGGCGGAGCATTGTGGAGTATTGCGGAGTGTTGTTGAGTATAGCGGAGTTTTTGCAGAGTATGGCGGAGTATTGTTGAGTATAGCGGAGTATGGTGGAGGATGGTGGAGAATTGTGGAGTTTAGTGAATTATTGTTGAGTAAAGCGGAGTATTGCAGAGAATTGTTGAGTATGGCGGAGTATAGTGGAGTTTGGCAGAGTATTGTGGAGTATAGCGGAGTATAGTGGAGGACAGTGGAGTATTGTGGAGTATTGTGGAGTGTGGCGGAGTACAGTGGAGTATTGTGGAGTATTGTGGAGTAAAGTTGAGTATTGTGGACTATCGCAGAGTAATGTGGAGATAGTGGAGTATTGTGGAGTATAGTGGAGTATTGTTGAGTATTGTGGAGTATAGTGGAGTAAAGTGGAGTATAGTGGAGTATTGTGGAGTATAGCGGAGTATAGTGGAGTATATCAGAGGATTGTGGAGTAAAGTGGAGTATTGCGGAGTATAGTGGAGTATAGTGGAGGATTGTGGAGAATAGCGGAGTGTAGCGGAATATTGTGGAGTATAGCGGATTATAGTGGAGTATTGTGGAGAATAGTGAAGTATAGCGGAGTATTGTGGAGTATAGCGGAGTATAGTGGAGAATTGTGGAGTAAAGTGGAGTATTGTGGAGTATAGTGGAGTATTGTGAAGTATTGTGGAGTATAGTGGAGTATAGTGGAGAATTGTGGAGGAATGTGGAGTATAGCAGAGTATAGCGGAGTATAGTGGAGTATAGCGGAGTATAGTGGAGTATTGTGGACTATCGCAGAGTATTGTGGAGTATAGTGGAGTATGGTGGAGTATTGTGGAGTATAGTGGAGTATAGCGGAGTATTGTGGAGTATAGCGGAGAATAGTGGAGTATTGCAGTGTATCGCGGAGTATTGTGGAGTATGGCGGAGTATAGTGGTGTATTATGGAGTATTGTGGAGCAAAGTGGAGTATAGTGGAGAATTGTGGAGCAAAGTGGATTATAGCGGAGTATTGTGGAGCATTGCAGAGTATAGTAGAGTATAGCGGAGGAATGTGGAGTATTGTGGAGTATAGTGGAGTATAGTGGAGTATAGCGGAGTATTGTGGAGTATAGTAGAGTTTAGTGGAGTATAGCGGAGTATAGTGGAGTATATCGGAGAATAGCGGAGTATTGTGGAGTATGGCGGAGTACAGTGGAGTATTGTGGACCATTGTGGAGTAAAGTGGAGTTTTGTGGTCTATCGCAGAGTATTGTGGAGTATAGTGGAGTATTGTGGAGTTATGAGGAGTATAGCAGAGTATAGTGGAGTATTGTGGAGTATAGCGACCTATAGTGGAGTATATCAGAGTATTGTGGAGTATAGTGGAGTATAGTGGAGTATTGTGGAGTAAAGCGGAGTATTGTGGAGTATATCAGAGTATTGTGGAGTAAAGTGGAGTATTGCGGAGTAAAGTGGAGTATAGCGAAGTATTGTGGAGAATAGCGGAGTGTAGCGGAGTATTGTGGAGTATTGTGGAGTATAGTGGAGTAAAGCGGAGTATTGTGGAGTATAGCGGAGTATAGTGGAGTATTGTGGAGTAAAGTGGAGTATTGTGGAGTATAGTGGAGTATTGTGAAGTATTGTGGAGTATAGTGGAGTAAAGTGGAGAATAGTGGAGTATTGTGGAGTATAGCGGAGTATAGCGGAGTATAGTGGAGTATAGCGGAGTATAGTGGAGTATTGTGGACTATCGCAGAGTATTGTGGAGTATAGTGCAGTATAGTGGAGAATAGTGGAGTATTGTGGAGGATAGTGGAGTATTGTGAAGTAAAGCAGAGTATAGTGGAGTATGTCAGAGTATTGTGGAGTATAGTGGAGTATAGTGGACTATAGTGGAGNAGTGGAGTATTGTGGAGTATAGTGGAGTATTGTGAAGTATTGTGGAGTATAGTGGAGAAAAGTGGAGAATAGTGGAGTATTGTGGAGTATAGCGGAGTATAGCGGAGTATAGTGGAGTATAGCGGAGTATAGTGGAGTATTGTGGACTATCGCAGAGTATTGTGGAGTATAGTGCAGTATAGTGGAGAATAGTGGAGTATTGTGGAGGATAGTGGAGTATTGTGAAGTAAAGCAGAGTATAGTGGAGTATGTCAGAGTATTGTGGAGTATAGTGGAGTATAGTGGACTATAGTGGAGAATTGTGGAGTATAGTAAGGTATAGCCGAGTATAGTGGAGTATTGTGGAATATAGTGGAGTATTGTGAGGTATAGCGGAGTATAATGGAGTATAGCGGAGTATAGTGGAGTATTGTGGAGTATGGCGGAGTACAGTGGAGTATTGTGGAGCATTGTGGAGTATTGTGGAGTATTGTGGACTATCGCAGAGTATTGTGGAGTATAGTGGAGTATAGTGGAGTATTGTGGAGTATTGCAGAGTATTGTGAAGTATAGTGGAGTATTGTGGAGTATTGCGGAGTATTGTGGAGTATTGCAGAGTATAGCTGAGTATTTTGGAGTAAAGCGGAGTATATTGTGGAGTAAAGCGGAGGATAGTGGAGTATTGCAGTGTATCGCGGAGTATTGTGGAGTATTGTGGAGTATAGTAGAGTTTAGTGGAGTATAGAGGAGTATAGTGGAGTATTGTGGAGTATAGCGGAGTATTGTGGAGTAAAGCAGAGTAAAGCAGAGTATTGTGGAGTACAATGGAGTATATCGGAGTATTTTTGAGTATAGTGGACTTTTGTGGAGTATTGTGGAGTATAGCGGAGTATAGTGGAGTACATCGGAGTATAGTGGGGTATTGTGGAGTATGGCGGAGTACAGTGGAGAATTGTGGACTATTGTGGAGTAAAGTGGAGTTTTGTGGTCTATCGCAGAGAATTGTGGAGTAAAGTGGAGTATTGTGGAGTGTAGTGGAGTATTTTGGAGTATTGTGGAGTATAGTGGAGTATAGTGGAGTTTTGTGGAGTATAGCGAACTATAGTGGAGTATATCAGAGTATTGTGGAGTATAGTGAAGTACAGTGGAGTATTGTGGAGTATAGCGGAGTATAGTGGAGTATATCAGAGTATTGTGGAGTAAAGTGGAGTATTGCAGAGTATAGTGGAGTATAGCGGAGTATTGTGGAGAAAAGCGGAGTGTAGCGGAGTATTGTGGAGTATAGCGGAGTATAGTGGAGTATTGTGGAGTATAGTGGA
>RPOG01007660.1:0-17280 GCA_008086565.1 Thalassoma bifasciatum | reverse complement strand
ACAGGTACCTTGTACTTGTATGGTATCATAGAAAACATGTTTGTAGATTGATATTAAGTTGCATTTAGTTTCACTAAATCTATTTTTCTACTGTCCCCTCAAAAGGTGCATAACCGTGGTCAACTTGGGCATCCTCAAAATAAACTGGTTTGATATTATGGAGCTACTTTGATCTCTTTGGGATTTTTTTGCACCAAAAACACCAAATGCTTTTATTTTGAAGTTTAAAACAATGACATCCTCACATAACTTTCACAAACATTTCTCAAACAGTCACTACCAGAGCAACTTAACATTTGAAAGTCAAGCATTTAGATAAGTACAAAAGGCCATACAGGGCATGTTTACACAGCAGCATTATGTCAATGTGAATGACTGTCAACAAAATATTCAAGGCAATCAAATTTTTAAAGCAGAATGAACTGAACTGTTCAGTAATGTTTCAAGTCAAATTCTGTAAAAGGCTCTAAATCAAGGTATCAGTTTAGAGGGGTAAAATGAACATAAAATCTACTCAAAGTTCACAGTCCTTCATCCTACACATGACTTTGCAAGTCAGTAGTGGTTGCACTCAGGCTTCAAGCATTGGGGTCATGTTATTTGCAGCAGGACACCCTTTTATTTAGCTGAGAGAAGAGATGGTCTCCTACATACATTCATTTAGCACCGTATGAAGAGAGAGCACAGCAGCAGTGTGGCCACCTTGCTACTGGTGTCCAGCATTAGTTCTGCGTTTTTTTCTGGCTCGCAGCTCCTCAAAAAACTCATGTACAGCTTCCACTGTGACAGTCTGTCAGAAAAAGAAGAAGAGAAATGGTTCAGATAAGAGGTTTTGGAAAAGTGCACAAATAAGTCCTCCAAAATGAATCTTGATGACGAAATCTCAAATTTATCATGTTAAGGAAAACCATTGGCTATGGGTAACTAAGGAAAGAACAAAGATCAAATTGCTCTTTTTTGTGTTTAATTCTAATAAGAGGATGTGTTTGTGATTGATTGTCCATTTCTCACCTTTCCTTCGGCAGCACACTGATCCAAAAATGCTGTGATGGAAGTTGTCAGCTCATTGAAACCTGAGGGACAGACAGATGATTAATTAGTCTCAATCAATTGCCTTGTCCATAAATTTCATATTACAGCCTACATCCTCCCCCCGCTCACCGTAAATGACCTCCAGCTGCTGCACACGGTTCATCGAGTTTGTCAGCGCCATGAGCGGATGCTGCCCAAACGGCTCATCTAGGCCTCTGTTCTCATAGGCCAGAATAGTGTCAGACTGATCCATTAGAAACTGCACCTCTGCAGCCACATAGGTCCTCTGAAACACACACAAGAGGCATTTATCAGTAACAGGAAGTGAGAAATACTTAAGACGTTTTGCATGAGCCAGATTTTTTTAGCAAACGCCAGCCAAAAATGACAGTATAATCTGAAAGGAAGTGGTTTACCTTGCAGCTTGTGCAGGTGCAAAGTTTAGAGCGCCAACTGTATGGCCAGAACACCGCTCCCTGTTTCGCTCTCTGCAGCCCCTGAACCTGCAGCTCCTTCAGCCTGCAGGTCACAGTCATGGTCGTAGCAGGGCTGCCAGTCATTTCATCATGGGTCCGTTTGCAAGGAGAAGTCTTGTTTGTAAAATCCTATAGAAAAAAGGATATAAAGTTGGGTGATAAAAAACCTAAACGTTAAAAAAGAGAAACCTTTGCACAACACTGGGAACATTTTGGGAAGACTCAGTATGACTGAGATGGCGAGACGATTGGGTGATGAAAAGTACCAGTTTACAGTAAGCTGTCTTGTGAAGCCTGGCCAAGGCTGTCTACAGAGCGGGCGAAGCTGTGCCTCATGGGTCATTTCTCCTCTAATTACCCAGAGGAGGGCAAAGCATGTTAACAGCAGCTAAAGCCTGCTATTAAATCTGCTCATAACTCTCCATCTCCATCTTGTGGCAGAAAAAGGCACCAAATATGCAAAACAGAAACACAAACCTACAAAATGGGAACTGCCCAGAGCGGAATTAAAAGAAAAATCAGTAAAAAAGTGAGTGATTATTCAAAACAACTTTCTCCTATTCTTTTGCACATGCACAGCACAGCAGAGAGCCTTTGACTCTCACAATGCTTTGGTCATGTCATATAGAAATTCTTGTTACAATTCTCTAAATTCTAAAACCACTATGTAATCTCCCCACCCAAAAAGTTTGTTATATTACAACTCCATAAAATCAAATACATCTAGTCATGGTAATAGATGCTAAATTAGTTCTATTTTTCTTTTTTTTCTGTAAATGTGAACTTTCCAGGCTCACTTTCAAAATCACTTCACTCTCCACCTAGTATCTGTTTTATTCCAAGTCAAATTCACCATGCAAACAATTTCACTGTGCCTCACCTCTTGCTTTTTGTGATCAGTACTAGTGGATGGCTCCTGCTCCACACTTTGTCTGGACTGAGTTTCTTCCTCCTGGTGTGCTCCCCCTTCAACATCGACCTCTCCCTCCTCCTCCCCAGACTGGTCAATACTGATCACAGGAGGCACTTTGGGAGGATAAGAAAAATACTGAAGTATTAAAAGGCAGAAAGAAATTCAAATATTAATATGGCAAATCTAGGGTGGCTCCTACTGATGGATTAGTGGCTACAAAAAGAAGTCACAACACTGTGTCTTTTGGTTTACTATCTGGAATTTCTAGACTTCAAAACATGTTACAAAGATGGAGTCTTGCTTGACAAGATTTTCATTGGTCTCTTCATATGGCATTTCTTTGATAAGAATATTAAAGGACTTGTTCTAAAATAATCAATCAGGTGTCACTCATTTAAAAGAATTATTTAGGTATACAAATAAAGAGGTCATTCATCAAATTGTATGAAAGGAAAACAGTACAGGAGACCACACATATTTTGGGGCTGTCAAGCAATTAATCTCTTTTTGGAGGTTTGGGCTGTGATTTCCTGATCTGACTATTTACCTCCTTAACGTAGACTAAAAGTTACCTAAAAGCGACAGATACCTTTTGGAAATCTTAAAGGTGGCAAGCAAAAGAGCCGTAACAGGCTGAGGGCACTGTAAGGAAGTACCCACTGATAATCAGGGTATAGACATTACAATAACTATCCAACATATAGAACATATGACGAACAATAGAGGAACAGATATGAGGCTCTATGGGCAAATATGACAGACATACCTCAACATGTCTTCATGTGGCTTATGACATGTTTTTTTTACCCTTTAAGCTATGAATTGTGTAAAAATGGACTAGAAAAAGAAAGAGGTATCCACCTGCAAAATGCGCAGCATATGTCCACAAGAAAGGAGCCTTATTCATGCAGAGCTCACACACCATCTCCTGCAGTTCCTCAGGTTCCACTACAGTGCAGCCCAGGTGCTACCAAAAGACAAAATTAGAGCTAATTTAGAGGAGAGCTTATAAAAGTGATAGACAGGAAAAAGAAGTGATGAAATGACTTCTGCTTACCCTAGTGTGAAACCAGTCCTCACATATGACACACTGAATCATCTCATCGTTTTCCTACAGTGGAATTGAAAAGATGTTAACAGGCATTAAAAAGACATCAGACTGGAGTAGACTTCATCAATGACGACGTTTCATCATTCATTTAAAGACATAAACTATGGAATACCTGATCGTCTATGTCTGGATATGGCCGGTCACATGTACAGTAGCAGCCTTGAAAGTTGTGGTTGTAGTGATTTTTCACATTCTTTTCATCTTTAGTCTGCAAGTGCGAGAAGATAAATTCAGTGAAAAGAAAAAAGAACAACTGAAGACATGTCAGGTGGTATAGATTTAGGAATAATCTGAACTAAATCTGGAGGACTCACTGGAGTTAGTTGGCACCTAAATTCCCCAAACTTGCTGTTTCCACAATCACAACGAAAATTCCTGCACAGAAAAAACAGAATGATATAAAAAAGCAAATATCACAAGCAACGTTTGAAGATCAAAGTCTCCACACAGTTTATATGTGAGCACGTGTAACTACCTTTTGGTATACAGCTCAAAGATATCATGTCCATCGTGGCATTTGTTGGCACAGGCCAAGCAGATCCCTGCAGGCTCTGCAGCAGTGGGAGTGCAGGTGTTACAGGCAAACACAGCCTGTCTCTTCACGTAGCCCTGGAACAATGAACACAGCTGAGCGTGGATCAACGATGACAAGTCTCCATGATAAAGACCTGTGGGGCTGCGTTTTTATTCTTCTTCTCTATTCACAACTTTCGGTTCAAAAATGCTGCAGCTTTACCACGCAACATCACTTTGTTCATTTCTTGAATGGACCCTAAAACTACAAACCCCTTGAGGAGTCGTCAGACAAAAGAGCTGAATGTGATTTTGTGAATCGCAGTGTTCCTCTGATTTAAGGACGAGCATCTAAAACTTCTTGCACTTGTATTTACAAAAAGGTAGCACGGCAGGATAAAGTATCAGGATGAAAGCAGAGGCTGCAGGGTGGTGATGGTGACACGGTGCAGGGTGCTATTCTTACCCGGAAATAAGAGCAGTTCTCTGGGTCACTTCCAGCCAGCACACACAAAGCCCTCTCCAGCTCTTCTTCATTGGCAAAAATATCCTCAATGTCTGCATCGTCTTTGTTTGTAGCCATTCTGAGTGCTGAGATAAAAGCGAACAAAGACAGACAGGCACCGGTGGGTCACAGCTCGAGGATGTTGACAAACGAGTTTTCCGGGCGGGAGTTCAGACCTGGACCACGTGGAGGAAGTGACGTAAGAAAGTGTTGAAATAATCACCTGCAGCTCACTTTGTTTATTTTTTGGGTACTCAAGATACATCTAACATTTGTTGCACACTAAGCAATTCTAAGTCCACAACTGGAAAAAAAAATCACATTAACTAAATGTAACTTAACAACTTCCTTCCGATAAATGCGTGCATTATTCATTTTTGTAAAGGATTCACTAAATCTAAGGTTGAAGGTGTGAAATACCTGTCTTGAGTATAGAAGGAAGACAAAAGTTTGGGACAAAAGATGGAAAAAGGAAATCGTCCCTCCCACTCAACACTTGAAGAGTGTCTGTTCTCCTGATGTGTTTCTTTTGAAAGCATCAACACTTATTTTGTTTTGGAAACGCCATGGTGATAAGTACAACATGTAAAAAAAAACTAAATCATTCTTTTTCTATCTTTTGTTTCTTTGAAGTTTAAGTTCTGTGATGTTTCTAGGCTCCACTCATGTAAAGAATACGTCTCTACAACAACAAATATGGCACAATTAATGTTAATGTTAAGTATGAGAGAACTTAAAATCTGGAAATAAACAAAAGCTTTCGACATCTCTAGAGTTTACAGTTGAGCTGATGTTTCATGATTCATTTTAGGAAGAAACATTGGAATCAATCATAAAACCAAAAGGAAAAAGAAACGATATAATACTAGAAAAGCAATTTCTGAAGAAATTGCGCTGTGAATGCAGAAGCTGAAGCAGCTTGCGCTGAACTGCTAATGCAGAATCCTGAATATGCTGAATGACTGAATTTATCTGAAAATGGTTGAATGAATCTTGAAAAAGCTTGCGCTGAACTGCTGAATGCAAAATGTTGAAGGAGAACTCTTGAACATGAACATGAAGACTTGGCTGAAAGGATGTGTAATAATGTCCAAAATGAAAATATGAATGGGTGAATTGAAGATTAAATGGGAAAAAAAGGAAATCAATGAATCACAATGAAATAATTTTTTATCCCTAGAAGTTGTGTGGGAATTATCAGAATTATCAGATGTTTGAGACAGTGAAGTGTGTGTGTGTTAGAGAGAGAGCTTGTGTGTGTGTGTGTGTTTGTGTGTACATGGTTAATATGCTTGTGTGTATGCGTGTGTGAGTGTGTGTGTTTGTGTGTGTATATGGTTAATGTGCTGATGTGTGTGTTGTGTGTGTGTGTGTGTATGAGAGAGAGAGAGAGAGAGTCTCTGTATGTGTGTATTTTTGGTTTGTTTGTGTGTGGGTATATGTTTGGTGTGCTCGTGTGCTGTGTGTTGGTCAGTGATGCAGAGAAACAATCACTTGAGTAAGAAAGAAGTAGTCACAAAACTAGACATCCATATTTGTCCACACAGTCTAGTGTCCAGAGGTACCATTGGACGAGCAATCCGACAAACTTCGACGTCGACAAACTAAATTGACTGTCTGTCAACTACTCCTCGACCTAAACTCGGTCCCTGTAGGGTGTGAATCTCCTCAAGCTGCGCAAAATCCTTAAGGGCTAGCAGGAAACCAAAACCACCGTTAGATTCACAAGGCCCAGACGTATCTATTGATGTAAATTTCATGTCTGTTTAGCCAGAGGTTTTACCAGAAATGTGAGTTAAAAAAGTGTTACTTTTTCTTCATCTCTCGGAAAATCCCTTAAAAATTAACATTAGAGCAGATGGGGACAGATGATGACTTTCTGTGACTGTTAGCCACCTGCAGGCTTTGTCCTTTGTCCTTTTGGTGTCAAGGGTCATTAATCAGAGGCAGAACAAGATTACCTACGTTTTGAGCCCAAATTTGAGTGTGTGGAGTGAAATTTGTGGCTCCTGGGCCTGTTTATCCAAAAAGTTTCCAGGTGATTTCTCTCCTGGTCCACACTCTAAAATTCAAATCCTCACTCTACAGTTTGAACATTCCACCACATAGTGTGGTTACAATTTGACGACGTTCCCGACTGTTTGAAGTACTGGAAACTTCCTCAAAATACTTCTGTGATATTTACTATCTTTATTCGACTTTATATGACTTCTTTCGGTTTGGTACCGACTTGTAAAACGTCCATCTTACTTCAAAGACCGACTTTCATACTGACTTACTCTTTCCAGACTTACTCCGACTTCTTAGCTCAGAATCTGAACTTTTTACAGTCATTCCAGATGGAAGAAAAATTGTGAAAAAAGTGAAATATCTCTGAAAATATAAGTGAAACCGGTCTGAAAAGTCATAGCGCACCAGTCCTGAATGAGCCGGTCGTTTTGAAGTTTGAATGGTGAAAATCGGTTGAAATTTGTGGAAGAAGAAGCGATCCAAAAATGTGGGCGGAAGACGGAATAAGAAGAACTAGAAAAGCAATTTCTGAAGAAATTGCGCTGTGAATGCAGAAGCTGAAGCAGCTCACGCTGAACTGCTAATGCAGAATCCCGAATATGCTGAATGACTGAATTTATCTGAAAATGGTTGAATGAATGTTGAAAAAGCTTGCGCTGAACTGCTGAATGCAAAATGTTGAAGAAGAACTCACGAACATGAACATGAAGACTTGGCTGAAAGGATGTGAAATAATGTCCAAAATGAAAATATGAATGGGTGAATTGAANGTGTGTGTGTGTGTGTGTGTGTGTGTGTGTGTTTGTGTGAACATGGTTATTATGCTTGTGTGTGTTGTGTGTGAGTGTTTGTGCTTGTGTGTGTGTTTGTGTGTGTATATGGTTAATGTGCTGATGTGTGTGTGTGTGTGTGTGTGTGTGTGTGTGCGTGTGTTTGGTGTGTTTGTGTGTGGGTATATGTTTGGTGTGCTGGTGTGCTGTGTGTTGGTCAGTGGTGCAGATAAACAATCACTTGAGTATCTTTCTTCATCAGTGTTTTGATCTGTAGGTATAAACAGGTGTGTCAGATCACAGGTCTCCATGGTAACCTGCTCGTTAGTCTGTTTGAAGCTGCAGCTGTTTGATTTAACTGACAGACAGTTGATGAGGAGCTGGATTTGAGCCAGGGACAAGGGTGTGAATCTCCTCTAGCTGCACAAAATCCTTAAGGGCTAGCAGAAAACCAAAACCACCATTAGATTCCCAAGGCCCAGACGTATCTATTGATGTAAATTTCATGTCTGTTGAGCCACAGGTTTTACCAGAAATGTGAGTTAAAAAAAGTGTTACTTTTTCTTTATCTCTCGGAAAATCCCTTAAAAATTAACATTAGAGCAGATGGGGACAGATGATGACTTTCTGTGACAGTTAGCCACCTGCAGGCTTTGTTCTTTGTCCTTTTGGTGTCAAGGGTCATTAATCAGAGGCAGAACAAGATTACCTACGTTTTGAGCCCAAATTTGAGTGTGTGGAGTGAAATTTGTGGCTCCTGGGCCTGTTTATCCAAAAAGTTTCCAGGTGATTTCTCTCCTGGTCCACACTCTAAAATTCAAGTCCTCACTCTACAGTTTGAACATTCCACCACATACACACCAATGTTAAACTGCTGCAAGGGCTGAAAAACTTCATGACCTTTGAAGGAGTTTTATGAAGACACTATAAATGATAGAAATAAGCTGAAATATACTGAAGAAAGCCAAACGATGGCTGAACATTTTGCAGGTAGAATGAAGTTTCTGGCTGAAAGTATGACTGAATGAGAAGGGTCTGAATGAGGCTGAAGTGATTCCCTGAAATCTTCAGAATCTGAAGCTCTCCCATGCTTTCCAGATGGAAGAAAAATTGTGAAAAAAGTGAAATATCTCTGAAAGTATAAGTGAAACCGGTCTGAAAAGTCATAGCGCACCAGTCCTGAACGAGCCGGTCGTTTTGAAGTTTGAACGGTGAAAATCGGTTGAAATTTGTGGGAGAAGAAGCGATCCAAAAAAGTGGGCGGAAAACGGAAGAAGAAAAAGAAGAATAAACTTTTTTTGAAAATAGAAGAACATAAGCTGTGAATGCCTTGCTGCATTCACAGCAATAAACTTTTTGAAAATAGAAGAACATAAGCTGTGAATGCCTTCTGCATTCACAGCAATAAAGGGCCGTTTCCGCTAGTTGAGAAAAAAAAAGAAATGAAAACTTTGCTTAATTGAGATTTTTTTTTTGCCCACTTTAAGTCAAATTTTTTAGATAAAATTTGAAATTTTATCAATTTGACTTTATCTCAAAATTTTGAATTTGTACGAGCAAGAACATCTCAACAAATCCAGCTTTTCATGTTTTTTATGTATTATGAGACAAAAATCGAAATTATAAGACAAAAAATCAAAATATCAATAGAAGTAGGTCAAAATAATGAGAAGGTCATTTTTCAGAAAAGTCAAAATTTTGAGATCGAGGTCGAAAATATGAGGTATAATGTCAAAATTCTGAGACAAAACGTCGTAATTTTTAGATAATGTAGTTAAGACTTTGAAATATTTAAAATTGTTAGGAAAAAAAGTCAAAATTTTATAATAAAAAGTTGAAATTTTGCCTTTTTATCCCTTCAATTTGACTCATTATTCTAAGACGAAGTATTATGGCCACATTGAGAAAAGAAAAAGAGGGGAGGAATTTTTTCCCCCCTCTCCCTCACCCAAAGAGAGTTGAAATATAATAATATAAAGTTGAAATATAATGTCGAGAATAAAGTCGAAATTTCGACTTTATTCTCAACATTTCGACTTTATTCTCGACATTTCGACTTTATTCTCAACATTTCGACTTTATTCTCAACATTTCGACTTTACCGACTGGGTGAGGGAGAGGGGGAAAAATTCCTCCCCTCATTTACTTTTCTCAATGTGGCCCTAATACTCCGTCGTATTATTCAAAATTCGACTCAAATGTGCAAAACAAAAAAAAAGGAAAAAAAATCTCAACAAATCCAGTTTTCCATTTCTATATTTTTAACTGGCGGAATGAGCTTCAACCTAGAAAATGCTGCCGTATTTTGCTGCGCTTGTCCAGTAGATGGCGCCACTGTGACATGGTTCTGTGATAATGAGCCCAACAAAAATATGCTTATTTATGCGAGAGGGTGCTCTGATTACTGATGTAGCAACAGGCCTAAAAATAGAAGATCAATTCTTAATGCAATATACAATTGGTTTAAATGAAATATCTTAAGCTAATTCAATGAACTAAGTTTGACACTCGAAAATAAAAATCCGTTTACAAAAGTGGATTATCCTGCATATCCCCTTCTTCTCTGAGACATGACCCCAGATTCTGTACATAAATACACACATTATCGGATGTACACTGCAGTGTTTCATGTGTAGCTCTGCTTTATTTAACTGGACATTTACTGTTGATAAAATTTTACCTGTAGTGTGTGAGATTGGTACATCTACAACAAATCAGCCAATTGATGTTGAGCAAACTACCTACATTAGACAGAAGCTACAGATGATGGTCTCTATCACCAGCCTCCTCAGTTAAGGGGTCTCACTCCTGCTCTTTATTGTGACCCCAAATTAGTGTCTTTTGTTTTTGGTCAGACGTAATAAAACATGTTCGTAGTTATAGGACCTGTGTAATAGTCAGTTTACCGCCTACTCAAGAAATAGATGTACAGAGTCACTGATAGTGAAAGTACAAAACCACGTGGGATCAGGGTCTCCTGTGGTTGTCCGGTGGGAGTGGTAATTTCCGAGGTGCTCTTGAAGGCAGCATCAGTCTCCTCGATCCTGGGTGTGTGCGGTCAATTCAGACTGAGGGAGAAAACACTGGGTACGGCTGTGCCTGTCATCTGTCATCTACTGCTTCTGTACTGGACGGACTGAAAATGGGAAACTATCCGAGCTAGTTTCTGAAGAGGAATCAAATTGAGGAGGGGCTGTGTTAAAATTGCCAGGTTAGTTTTAACGCTAGCCCCACACAGCCTCTGTTGTTGACGTACTGGAGGGAGTTGCTTCATCTTTCAGCTAATGTGTACTATCTGCTGCTTTTTGTACTCGTTAAAACGTGCTATGAATCTATGTAGTCACCATATTATTGGAAATCGTGTCAGAAATGTAGCATACGTTTTCTGAGTGTGTGCCATCGGTGAGCTGTGCAGATTGTCCCTGTACCGAGCTAGCGCGCTAACGTTAGCAGGTTGGGTTAGCCCAGAAAAGGGTCAGTGTGAGTGATTGCCCGATACTGAGATACATCCACATTAATGATACGTTTAGAAACTACACAATGTGGCTCATGAGGGCGTTCAACTACACCAAGAGGACTAGAAGGTAGCGCCACTTTGGGTTGTGTTTAGTTTCACCAACCGTGTCGTGAAACTGAGTGTTTCCCTCAGCGCTGGTTGTGGTTCTCACGTCACTCGGTTGTTTCCTGAATTTTACCGGCACAGGTTGAGACTCCAGTCACCCCGTTCACTTCCAGAGAAGGCACCGGAGCACAGTGGATATGCAGACCTTTCTGAAAGGCCGGAGAGTCGGCTACTGGCTCAGTGAGAAGAAGATGAAGAAGCTGAATTTCCAGGCCTTTGCTGATTTGTGCAGGTATGTGGACCCCAAACACAGATAGTACAGGACCCTCACATCACACATGAGGACATGACATTTCTGCCTCTCAGGAGTAATGATATTTAGTTATTTAAAACTTTGACCCATCAGCCACATGTAGGGACACAGCCCGCTTCATCTTTTGGTTACATTACGTGACAATTTCAGTGGATAAAACAGTGAATTTCACTACAGTAACACTTACAGCTAGTAACTAATAGCAAACTCATAACACTACAGGTTAAACAGCTAACCAACAATAGATACGCATCATTAAAAACATTGCGTCAAAGTAAATTAGGTCTGCGGAAAGAACTTCCACATATTGAGTCATTGTCAAAGGGCTTGATTATCATCGCTTCTTGTTTTACAGATAACAATCCCTTTACAATTTCTCATTTGAGTTTTCTCCTTTGTTGTAATCTCTTTGCACATAATTCACACTTAAATTATTTTTTTCCCACGTAAAGAGCTGGCTGCAACAAGGTGTAATGAGGACATGTTTTAAACCGGTCTGTTTGTGGCCTGAAGGTGCATGTAAAACAGGACAAGCTGCCACAACAGGTGCTGTTATTTAGTCATTATCCTGAGGGGTAAAACTGTAAGGCAGGTCTCTGTGGGCTGCTGTTAACCATCTCCACACAGTTAACCTTTGATCATCACATTATCTCAAATTGATTGAAAGTTATAAGTCCTCTCTTTTTGTTCATCGTTGCAAGATATTAGATTAATCTTTAAAGCTAGCACAACAACGATAAGCAGTGGTTTGTTCAGATTCCCTTGCTTCACAAGAGGCAGCTGTTTGCCACTTGTGTGCATGTCATTTTGTTGTCGCTTATCCATCTCCTATAAAGAAAAATGTTACATAAGGTGTTACAAAGTAGGGCATGGCTTTTCTCAGTAGCAGTGACTTCAGTGTATGTTGACTATCCCTGTTCTGATTTACAATAGTTGTTCCTCCGTGCACTAGATATGAAGAAAGATACAAGGTGTGTCTGCAGCCTTATCTCCTGTAAAGACATTACCCAGATGCCTGTGCTGCGTGAGGACTGTATTTATCCTGAAAACACAAACAATGACACAGGGTAGTCAGTGAAGAAGACTGGAAACAATATTTTAAGGCTAGAGAGAGCACACTGTCAACATACTTCACCTACTGTTGCTTTAAAACATTTTCACTTTCTTTTTTCAAAGAAGGGCTAGTGCTACACAAAGTGACCTGGTTGAGCCAGTACAGATTACCACAGTAATCCACAAAACATTTTTAATCTCTTCATAAAGCTCCTAGTGACGCCTCTGCTACCCTCTGTGCCTCCATCCCTGCGTCCTGCATACCCCCCGTCCCCTCTCAGAGTCAGACAGGGGGCAGTTTGTTGAAAAAAAGTTTGTAAGAGGGGGATTAGGAAGATTTCCTGCAGTGACAGAGATCAAGAAAAATCAAGTTTTACAGTGGGTGTTATTCAAAACAACAAAAACAGCAGTTTATTTTTACGTTTACAAAACTAAAAATAGTTTTAACGTTTGTTGCATGCAATCTCAGCCATATGTGAGAATGTGTCTGCTGCTTCTTGTTCACCCGACATCGCCCATCACATTACATGTCTTGAAGTGAGGCAAACTTTTTTAATGTTTGCCTCCTGTTTGAATGATAATTTTGGTTTTTGTCCTTCAGGGATTCACAACTCTGATAGAGTGTGTTATTTGCAATCTGTCGCTGGACCTCATGTTGTGCAATTCATAAACCAAACATGAGGCAGAAAAGTTTTCTCTTTGCAAAAGGAAAACTTATGAATACAGTTCGTGCACTTTAATTTTCCATGACCAGGTACATTAGTGCTTTCCATTGTATGAGGTTAAATCAAAGGTTAGCATTTCACCTTTACATCTAATGAACACTGACCAGCCCCTACCCTCACCTATCGTGTAGCTTGCAGCTGACAGTGTGAGTGTTTCGGTGTGGAGTCTGCCCTGTCTCGTACAGCTGGACTTGAGGGCTCCCTGCTTGTCAGAGCCACTTGGGTTTTTTTATTTTTCTATAATCGTGCCCCTTTAACTCCCACAAAAAATAGAGGCCTCTGACTGACTAAAATGTACTTGATTTTGAAGAATGTGTTAACCTTGAGAACTGCCAGCCAGGGGATCATTAGATATTATGAAAATATTGTCTCTTCGTTCTGTCAAGGCGAGGTTATTGCAGTCAAGGATAAGTGTGATGAGATTACACTGAGCTGCACCCACTGTTTGCTGTAGTTTTTCACTCACATGATAATGTTTTTTAGCAGTGGTGGAAAAAGTGTGAATATTTAAAAGCTTTGGCAAGTATCAGTTTAAAATCTATTAAAATGTAAAGAAGGGATTGGCATCGATTTCAAGGAATGGACGGTGTAGTCTGGCAGCCCAAACAGGTAAAACTGCTTCACCTGGTTGGCCCACATAAGCTGTTTCTGCCAGTGTCTGTTTTTAAGGATTTTAATACACGTCCTCAAAGCTCATGGAACACATTTGAAGGTTTCTTGTACTGAATGTTAGACACTTTCACAAGTATCATGGATTCAAAAAGTCATGTGTAAACTTTGTTATGCTGCACAGCCACATCTATATCCCAGTAGTCAAAGAAACCTGGGAGTCAGCATCTTGTTTTTCTGACCTGGATTTCCCTCTCTGGTGGGTCATCTCCTACATTTCATTCACGCTTCTGTTGGCTGTGCAACAATATGGGAGTACTGATGATCTCCATATCTGAGATGGGACGAAACTTAAGACCCTATTCACACCACATGAAACACGCCAGCTGCAGTATTAAATATCCACATTGTCATGAAGCAGTGAATGGCTGCACAGCTGTTTCCATGGGGCTGTAACCTCAAAAACAACAGGGACAGACATCCAGAGTTAGACAGGCCCTGTCCTTTTCATCAAATTCCCACAACTGAAATGAGTTGTTTTTGTCATTTAAGGTTCACTTTATGATGAGTCTCTTTGCCAGGCATTGGGTTGCACAAGAAAGAGCCCAATTTTCTTCCTTCTGTTTTACTAGTTTATGTTTTGAGTTTCAGGTTAGGACTTATCTAAATAAAGAAGGTGTATGCGTGCAGGGGACATGTACTGTAATTTGTCAGGTTTCTAGAAAGAAAATCCTCTTTTGTATAGAGAGAAAGTCATCCCGTACTGAAACAAATAGCAGGTTATGTAAATACTGGTGTGTGTGTCGTCAGATATAGGGATAACAGACCTGTCCAGGTTCCCTTTTGTGTGTGGTTTAATTGTGTGTTTCAACAAGTCGTACTGGTCTGCTGGTTGCCAAGCAACTGATTTTTTTAATCTGAGACTTGTATTTCTGTACTGTCTGTGAAAGTAGTGAATATGCCAGCTCTGGGCAGGGGGTTTATTTTCTGCATTGGTTAATAATTCAGCTCCATTCATGTGTGTGCACCTAAACATCATATCTTTGAATCCTTTGATAGATGTTCTTTTAATAATTGATACCTGTTTTGTTTTGTTTGATAGTACGACTAACAGCCTCTTTGTTTTTCTTTTGCAGGAAAAGGGGAATAGAGGTTGTTCAGGTAAGTTGACAACTTTTTTGTCCTAATAAACACAAGGAAAACTCGAATTCAAACCACTGTTGATGATGACTTCCTCTGATTTGATATAATGAGGAAGAGTCAAAAACAAATCACACAACAGAGCTGTATTTTCCATTTCTCTACCATAAACAACCGTGTTGGTTTCCTCCCACACACCTGATAGAATTGCCCCACAGACTTTCTATTTACAGTCCGTAAGCATAATCAGTCGCTGTCTTCCGGATTAGGCCATGCTCATTGTTAAGCTGTGATGCAACTCGTCCCAGCCCAACATTTCAACACCTGGCCTTCAGTCTGTGGTACGTCAGAGAAATCTAACTGGGGCAGTGGCAACTCATTCTGTGACAGTGAGTGTTTGTGTGAGCATGAAACACTCAAAGCTTGGTGTAAGCAGTAAAAGTCACAGGATGCACAGTTGTCAACTGGCCTGTGTTTTCTGATGTAAAACTACAAAATTGTTTGCTCTGTCTGAGAAAAGACTGAATGGGTTTCTCTGTGGTAATTACTGAGCTCAAGTGAAGGATGAATCTGTTCAAGCAAGTCAAGGCCCTGAGAGCATAAATGCTGCTGTTAATGAATATTGCTCAGGACATTACATTGAGTAAGTAAACACAGCACATACAGGAGCATAGAAACCATTGTCACTAAGTCCTGTGAGCTCAGTGCTAAAAAGAGCTGTCAGTTTAAGTGGCCTCTGCATTTGAGGGAAAATCACCCTGCCTTTTCTGTTTTACCCATCCCCTTTTTTTAAGTTGTCTCTATCTTCTCGTCTTCTTTGGGGGTCTTTTTCCCTCCGCTGCTTTGAGGTTATTTTTTTCCTCGCACTGTGCTGACGATATCAGCACACCCAGAAAGAGCCATGTCCTGGGAATAGTCCCAAAGTAAGCAGGGCTTTGTTTCCCACTCTGTATTCAGCCCCTCCTTGGAGACTGCACATCCTCACAGACCCTCAGCGCAAGGGTACCAAGGAAGGGCATTAAACGGCCCTTTGACTTTTCCCATTTCTGTCTCTTTTTAAGCACTTACCTGTTATCCTTTGCTTCTCATTTTCCTCCAACAGACTACCATAACACCCTATTACTTTTCATCTGGGCTACCATTGTCAATTCAAAGAGCTCTGTTAGCTCAGTAACTAGCGGTGAACTGACACCGGAGACTTTGCTGCCTGAGAAGCTCCCAATACCAGTCAGTGCCTGTACTGTCATGGCTGCATTAGTGAAGTGCAGATA
Source organism: Thalassoma bifasciatum (assembly GCA_008086565.1). Taxonomy (NCBI): domain Eukaryota; kingdom Metazoa; phylum Chordata; class Actinopteri; order Labriformes; family Labridae; genus Thalassoma; species Thalassoma bifasciatum. The sequence continues at coordinate 1,277 of RPOG01007660.1, read as the reverse complement.
ATGGAAGCCTTTGTAATGCTTTGGCCTTGATATAAATGTATTTTTGGAATTAGTGCTGTAATTTCTAGAGCCTGGCTGTCTTAATGAAGCCTTCCCATGCTATGTGTATGTATATATATGTATATTACATGTATATTTGTGTATATGTCTTTGTACGTGCGTCCTCTGTTCTGCTTTCTTCTTAGAATTCTCTGATTTTTTTTTTTTGCCATATTAAAATTTGAGATAATGAAGTAAATGAACTAAACTTGACAAAATATATTAATGTTTGTTAAGACAGTAAAGCAACAGTGATAGAATGAGACACATCTAGCCCTTGAGCTCGTCTGGCACTACTACGGCTTCAAATAGAACTCGTGTTTCATTGAAGATAAAACACTCTGCTCCTGTGCTTTTTTATTTTTTTTATTCATTTGAATTTTTTAGCCTTCATGTGGGTGGAGGCAGCTTCTGAAAAGCTAATAAAAAAGTATGTTTATCCTTCTGTAGAAGGCTGAAACTACATAGCTGTAGATCTGTCTTGTGCAACTTAGCCAGCCCCTGTGGTCTGACAGAGTTGTTGATCCGGATGATGACAACTCAACCTTGGACATCCAAGGAAAAATAAATCTTGGGGTTTTAATAGCGGAATAAACCAATAGCTAGTGTTGTTTACTCCTTCATTACAAGCCAATTCACTTGTTTGGTTTTCCGTCTCAATGACAGATTTTTTTAAATAACAGCAATGTACAAGCACTGCAAAGGTTAGTTTATCTGCCACTTGTTTGGTAGACAATTAGCAGTCCGATGAAGCCACAAATCTTCCCTGATTTCAGGTTTTCCATGTCTTTTCTGATGTTACTTTAGTGCTGATGCCTATTAGGTTTGGATCGTTTGAGAGAAAGTGATGCTGTCTGTTTTGTTTAGGGGGATGTTTAGTTTGGCGTCTTTCATCAATGTTACAGATCACAGACCAGATGTTGCAGCTATTCATCCAGAAAATGTTCAACCAAAGTGAGAGATAGAGTCAAATGTCATGTGCAGAATCCTTCTTCACTTCCATGTAGAGATATATGCCATTTGCCACAATCCCTCAGAAGGTTGGCAGTGTCAATGACGTTACCCTGTGTGAACAGATCTTAGCTAAATCTAGCAGCCCCAGGGACTAAATTTTATATTTCCATTTCTAGTGTGGGAAAACCAGCTACATGGACACCCATACGGCCAATAGATCTGAAAAAGAACAGAGGGTCTTAGGCTGTTTTGTAAAGCAACATATCATCAAGCTCACCTTGTCT
>RPOG01007659.1:0-17285 GCA_008086565.1 Thalassoma bifasciatum | reverse complement strand
TCAAAGCACATCAACTCTGCCTCAGTGTGTTTCCAAAAACAAATTATGACTTCACGTGTTTGAAAAAGTACTTTGTGACTAAGCTGAAAAGGTAATTAATGAGACTCTGAGTCCTGAGTGGAGGATCAGAGAGCTGCTCCACGCTGACTGACAGGTAAGAAAACTGCAGGGACAAAACACACACACACACACACACACACACACACACACACACACACACACACACAAATAAATAAATTACCGAGAAAACTACTCACACACAAAGTGAAGGACACACTATTAAACACCCACACACACACTTGAGTGCATCACATTGAGATGATAATGACAGCACTGAGAAGAAAATCCCGACCTTACCTGTGCACCGCCGCTGCACTCAGACAGCAAATCATCCATCAGCCCAAACACCTCACAACAATGGACACACACACACACACACACACACACACACACACACACACACACACACACACACACACACACTCTGCTCTGAAAGGATAGCTCTACACAGACATTACTGACCAACCCAACAGGAGGAATCTGTGACCTGTGGAGACTTCACTCAGTGTGAACCAGGATCAGGATGAAAAGATAAAAGTCAGAAAAGATTTTCTGAACAGAAAACAGGTTTTGAAATATAATTATCTCAGAATGAAATGTAGAAAAATGAACACAAGATTCATTTACAGCACAGAAAACTCCAGTCATGTTCTCCCTTCTTAAAGCCTTTAAAGTCTACAATAAATTCCATCTTTTCTCGAGATAACAAGATAATTTTTTATGACACTGATCCTTCAATTCAACCGCAGTTAAACTATCCAAGCTTTAATTTCTTTTGCACACATAAACCAATGAAACAGGCCGATTCTGTGCTTTCAGCAGAGGCAAGAGCTGGGCAAAGCGAAGGCTAAAACAGGAGCTAAAGGCTAAAACAGGAGCTAAAGGCTAAAACATGAGCTAAAGACTAAACACTTAAACAGGAGCTAAAGGTTAAAACAGGAGCTAAAGGCTAAAACAGGAGCTAAAGGCTAAAACATGAGCTAAAGACTAAAACAGGAGCTAAAGGCTAAAACAGGAGCTAAAGGCTAAAACAGGAGCTAAAGGCTAAAACAGGAGCTAAAGACTAAACACTTAAACAGGAGCTAAAGGTTAAAACAGGAGCTAAAGGCTAAAACAGGAGCTAAAGGCTAAAGCATAAACTAAAGGCTAAAACAGGAGCTAAAGGCTAAAACAGGAGCTACAGGCTAAAACAGGCGCTAAAGGCTAAAACAGGAGCTAAGGAATAAAACAGGAGCTAAAAGCTAAAATATCATCTTAAAGCTAAAACACAAGCTAAAGGCTAAACACTTAAACAGGAGCTAAAGGCTTAAACAAAAACTAAAGGCTAAAACAGGAGCTAAGGAATAAAACAAAGGCTAAAGGCTAAAACAGGAGCTAAGGAATAAAACAAAGGCTAAAGGCTAAAACAGGAGCTAAAGACTAAAACATGAGCTAAAGGCTAAAACAGGAGCTAAAGGCTAAAACAGTCTCTAATGTGTTTGTGCTAATGTTGATTCCTGTCCACATGCAGCAGTTATTCTGCAGTGATCTGTTCAAACCTGAGAGTCTATCAATAAAATGAAGAGCCAGGTTACGTTTGCTCTGCTTGGTGAGGTTGGAGTTGGTAGATGAGACCTGGTAGGACACAACCAGGATTCACTAACGTTACTGACACGTCTCAGAGCACCGAGCTGTGAGGAGCTAAATGAAGCTGCTACTAAACTACACAACAAACTCACAAAGTTTGTTTGTTGTCATGTTTCACAGAACAGCACGACATAATTAACTGTTGATAAATATTTTACCTCATCACGCTGTAGTTGGTAAAAAGTCGTCTGCTTGGTGCCACAAACTTTAAATTCAGACCTCGTCACTGTGCAGCTTCTTGCAGGTTTTATTCCTGAGTTTCATTATTTCTCAAACTTCATTTCACTTCCAGGGAGCAAACACAGGCAAACAGGATTTCTCATTTATTGCAGAAATTAAGAGAATGTAAAAGTGTTCACGAACTGTTGGACTGAAAAAAAACAAAAAAATGATAATGTGCATCACCGTGTGTGTGTGCAGCACAAGCTAAAGAGAACAAAACATCTCTAATAGTCTGTTTTAATAAAGAAATATCTGCCCGTGTTTGTACCCAGAGCTCGTTAAAAAACACTTTTCAAAGCAGAAACCTCACCGGACTCTCAGCACACAAATTAATAAAACGCTCGCAGAGTGAAAACAGACACAGGCTGGTGTCTGCATGCAAAGATAGACGAAGAAAAGAAGGAGAGGAGAAACAGTGAAAACACTGACGGTGCTGCAGAAAAGGTTCAAACGTGACCAACACACGACTCTCATGATTATTCACCGTCAGGAGTTTACAGATGAAAATCACTGAAGCTGTTCCTGCAGGTTTTCATGGCTGTTTAATAACCAGAGAGATGATAACTACAAATCATTTCATGGCTCTTACACATGGGATCTGCTCCAAATCCTTAATGGGAATAAATTCAGGGCTCTTGATTTAACTTATCGACAAAAAAGCAGTGAACTGTTGTGTTTGCAGGACTCACCTTTAAGAAGCAGAGAAAGTCTGGTCACAACCTCAAAGTACTAAATACGATACGATACACTTTATTGTCCCATTAGGGAAAATTTGTCTTGGACTCTAAAAGCTGCACAGATGAAGCTGCTACTTAAAAAAAAACCCAAACACAATTGCATCACTCACTCATGTTGCACAAGACTCAAAAAGAAAAGAGAACTATAACATCATTACACAATCCAGCGACATCTTATGACCCATTATCAAAAATTCTAATTGAAGTGGGCACAACCAAGTTTTTTAAGTGATTCAATTTACATTTCAGGACTCTAAATACATGCAAATAATCAGTTAATGTCACTTATTTGTGGTCAAACATGCTTAACTAAGGGTGGATTAATAAAACACGTTGCCGGTGTTTCAGTGAAAAGTGTGACCTTGTTATCTTGAGACTCTCAGCTGAATATAAGTGACACATTTGACTCGGTCGCCTTTTAACACGGTCACTTTTAACTCCAAAACACTAGTAGCTCTGCAACGGTCAGAGGTCGATAGAAGTTGACTCCATTATGTTGCATCATTTATGACAATTAACCCAAAAAACAAAGCAATGCTCACAGTTTCTATGTAGTGTTTAAAGCACGATAACGCATCTGGATGAGTGGAATGGGTCGCATAATCTGTACACTGCAAAAACTGAAATCTAAGCAAGTCATTATGTCTTATTTTTAGTAGATTTTTTCTTATTTTTCTTGATTTGAGCCACATTCACTACACAAGGTCATAAAAATGTCTCATTTCAAGTTTTTTAAAGACAAAAATGATTCATCAATTGCTTGTAACAAGTAAAAAAAAATCTGCCAATGGGATAAGATAAAAGATTCTTGTTTTAAGACATCTTTCTAATTTCAAGAAACTTCCCGGGCGAATTCGTCTTATCCCATTGGCAGATTTTTTTGACTTGTTACAAGCAATTTACACCTCATTTTTGTCTTAAAAAAACTTGAAATAAGACATTTTTATGACCTGGTCTGGTGAATGTGGCTCAAATTAAGATCAATAAGACAATTTTACTACAAATGAGACAAAATGACTTGCTTAGATTTCAGTTTTTGCAGCGTACTTTTATGTCCCCAACTGCTAAATTAGATGTCAAACTAGACTATTCATTGTAGCTGAACACAGTCATTGCACTGCTGAGAAAATTCGTATTTAAAGGTAGAGTCTGCAGGATTGTCCTGAAAAGTAAAATGCCAACTCTTACGTGAAAAATAACGAGTATGAGAAGCAACCGAAACAATGCAGGATCCCTCATTTACGTTTCTTGAGTTTCTCCCATGTAAAACATGATGCTGCAGGTGCTCATCGGGCTGGTGAGTGTATTCACGTAGCAACAGTCGGATGCAGTGGGCAAGCGCTGCATGTAACCAAATCTATCAAGGAGTTTAAATAAAATATTTTTTAATATTTTGGCTTTACAGTGAAGGAGACAAAAACTAGGTGTCATGTTTCATCAGGTAGATAAACAAGCAAAAACTTTCAAACATTGCAGAGAAGAAAGCATTTCAAAAGAAATCCGAGGAGTGAAATTCATATTTTTAAATCCCCCTAAAGGAAGAAGAAGGTTAATATTTACTACTATCTGCAATATTTGTGTCTTAAACTGGTTGGACGCTTTAATGCCTCCAGCTGACACTTGCTGTGATTTTATTTAAAGGATTTATTTGTGTGTTTCAAAGCTTTTGTGTTAGAAACAACCTTAAATTACCTGTTTCAGTATCTGAACATTTCTAGCATCTGGGAAATGTTATGTTCAGCAAAACAGAGCGAAAGGATTAAAAAGTGATAGATTTCAAACCCTGAAATCCTAGAAAATAACAAGGAGGAGACGAAGCATCATATACAGTGTACTCTCTCCCAAACACACACACACACAGACTCCTGAAAACACACACATAAAGAGCATATTTGAGTGAGGCTTCGACGTCCGAGAGGAGAGAGTGAGCTGTTGCAATGCGGGCCAACCCAGCGCAACAACAACAACAACATCAGCATGAGCGCGGCGATGAAAAGCAGAGCAGCAGTAAACACGGCGCTCCCCCAACGCCGCGCTGTAGCTGCCGGGCCAACATCTTAAATCATGACCTCTTCCATGAAACCGAGTCTTCCTGGAGAATTCACACCTGAAGGCAAGAGAAGTAGAAATCAGACTCTTCTCAGCCCACAAACCTCTCAGAAGCAGTTTGACGGATAAAGTTTCCTGCAGGTATTCACGGCCTCCAGATCCACGCTTTGTTTACGCTTTTACTTTCACTCCGACAGCAGCGTTACATTCAAAATATATACAATATATTACACTTTAAATCGACATCTAGTATTAAAAAGCTCCAAAATGTGGGATGAAAACAGATCTATAAATCTGATCCGTGGACGGTTTTAGTCTGTTACTAAAAGAGGAGTAAATAAAAGTGTTAGAAGAAGCTCTCAGCGCCTGGAGCACCTGAACACACCTGAACTCTGAAAATTCAACCACAGAGGTGAGGGAATAAAAGCACGTCTGCTTTCAGGTGGGTTCAGAAGTGTTTGAGCAGATACAGACTGAAAAACATCAGCATAATGAGACAATTTCTGCTTTTTCACTTCATACACTGCAACAAACAAAAGTGCGAAAACAGTTAAGCTGCAGCTGAAAGACAAAAAATGTAAAATTAAAGTCAAATACTTCAAATCAAATGTAAATACATCATATTTACAGGGACTTTCACTCAGAATTCTGCAAAAAAACACCACTATTTTCCTTTTTACCTGGAATTATTGCAATCAAACGTCTTCAATAAAGTGGCAATGCAAAGAGTTTTGCAGAAAAAAACTATAATTTGACAAACTTTGACTTAATTATTGCAATTAAACACCCCCAAAAACCCCTAAATATCCGCTGTGGAAAACAAAAACTGTAATATTGACCTCAAATATCCTCATTACACTGAAAAGAAATTACACATTTAAAGCTGTAGCTTTGCTAAACAGCTGGGAGGAGCTAAAGCGTGGCTATTTATGTCACAATTTGTAATGTTTGAGATCCAAAAAAACTACCTTTGAAAGAGAAACTATACAAGTGGTGAAAAGTGGCAAAACATCAAGAACACCAAGCAGCAATGACATATGTTTAAGGATGCAAAAATGGTCTAAAAAGGTTTTTTAAATGGCAAGAAAAGTCTCAGAAAGTAGCAAAAAAATTGTCCAAAAGTGGCGGGTATTTAATGAAAAGTGACTAAAATGGCCAAAAAGCAACAAAACTCAGCAAAGAAATTCTGAGAAAAATCAGAAAACAGCAACAATGGGGGAAAACTGACATAAATAGACAGTGAAAAGTGGTAAAAAAAATTACCAAAGGCAACAAAAAATGGCAAGAAAGTTGGTAGAAAACTTGAAAATGGTCGGAAGGTTGCAATAATCATCCAAAAGTTGTGGGGAAAAAAGTGAAAAGTGAATAAAAATGGGCAGAAAGCATGAACAAGTAGCAAAAAGAAAATGCCACTGATTTTTGTTGCATCATAATTAATGTCAATGATCATTTCCTGCCATGTGTTTGATTGAAAACAGATCAGATTTGTGATCTAGAAATAAGTGCATTATTCCTTGTTTGTGAGGAGCTGTAACTGGAGTTAGGGAATAATTCACCCTTTTTTTCCCATAATGCAATTCTGAAAATATAAGTAATCACTGTTTTCATCCCCTGAAGCAATAATTCAGTTCTGTATTTCAACAGAAAAGGGTTTTACTTTTAAAAATTCCTCATAAATTTACAGATAATTGTCGGAGTGAACTCTTCAGTGAAGTAAACTGAGTTTTATTTGTTGAACTTGGACGATAACAGGCGTGAGTTGGTTTTACTGAGTTGTCGGGGGATTTTTTTTTAATGAGCGCAGCAACAGTTGGTTCAGCTCAGCGTCGGTTGGGTCACGCGGAGATGGTGCAGTGCTGCTTCTTTCAAGACTCTCAATTTAATATTTCTGGTGAGAAATGAATTATTTTTTAACAGTTTGAGTTTGAAAAGGGAAGATTAAATCGAGTCTGTGATTCACACGTCCTCGTAACCTGTAAATCTATCAGGAGATGTTTACTCCGTCTTTTATTCAGCTGTCAAAATGATCGATTTCTCTCCTTAAATCTGATTCAGGGAAACTTTATCAGGTGGAATTATACTTTTCAAAACTGATCAACGTTCACACAAACAAGCCTAAAAAAAAACAGTCAGTGAATAGTGGCGGCTCTTTTCATTTGACTAGTTCCTGCATAGTGAAAAAAGTCTTCAAATTGAACCGTTTTTTCTAATAATGCGTCTTTAAAGCTGTGTTCCTGATTTTCTGTCTCTGTTGTGTCTGGATGTTGGGTGCAGCGTTATATCTAACATAGTGTCCCACTGTGCAGATAAAATAATCTCCAACAGCACAGCAAGAGTCAGCATTCAGGGAGAGAGGTTGTGTAATCATGTCTGTAAACATGAAGTATAAAAAGAAGGGAGCTGCAGGAGTTTTCTTTTTCAAACAGACGAATCGATGCTCTACAGGTTAGAGAGTCTGTGAGCAGAATCTAAAGAAAGAGAGAGAGAAAGAGAGAGAGAGAGGGGGGCTCTTTGCTTTCTGCTGTTCACCTGGTGTGATCGAGTCGTCTCTGTCAGAACGAACGTATGTCTGAGTTTTTATTTACAAATATTCACTTGTTTTGAATTTGATGCTGCAACAACTGCGTGAGCAAATAGTCCAACAGTTTAAGAACAATGTTTCTCAACTTTGTCCAACTGCAGTAATTGATGGATTTCATCATCCATCCATCCATTTCCTATACCGTCTATTCTGCTAATCAGGGTCGCGGGTGGCTGGAGCCTATCCCAGCTGTCATTGGGCGAGAGGCGGCGTTCACCCTGGATTGGTCGCCAGTCAATCGCAGGGCTGACATAGAGACAAACAACCATTCACACACACACTCACGCCTACGGGCAATTTAGAATAATCAATTGACCTAACGTGGGCATGTTTTTGGACTGTGAGAGGAAGCTGGAGTACCCTGAGAGAACCCACACATGAGAACATGCAAACTCCGCACAGAAAGACCAACCATGCCCAAACGGGGATTCGAACCGGCGACCTTCTTGCTGTGAGGCTGGAGCGCTACCCGCTGCGCCACCGTGCAGCAACTTCAGAAAACCATTGTCAGTTAACACAGTTCATCACTACATCTACAAGTGACAGTTCAAACTCTACCATGCAAAGACAAAGTCACACATCAACAACACACACAAACGCCACAGAACTCTTTTTGGAAATCATGGACGTGGTGTCCTCCGGGCCAAAGAGGAAAAGAACAATCAGGATTGTTCTCAGCACAAAGTTCAAAAGCAGCAAGACAATGAAACCAAAACACATTCTGCTCCTATTACAACAGCGTGGCTCTGTAGTAGAAGAGTGCAGCTACTAGACTGACTTGCCTGCAGTCAAACATGAACCTGTCCAAGCTTTTTAGGAATGTGCTGCAGCATCAAATTCAAACAATATAAAGTTAATCAGTTTGAACAACAACTATCTTGTCTTTGTAGCGTGTTCAGTTGAATATAGGTTCGACTGTTGTTGAGCTTCAAACTCTCTAAAGTCTATTTTAGCTCTGATTCATGTGATTACACGTCCCCTCCTGTCTGAGCGGAGAGCAGCCGAGCTCTTCATCATGTGTTTATTTATCTGAAACTTAATCAGTTCCTGTTTTCGTCCCATTGCACAGACACAGAGCCTTTTAAAGCAAACATCTTCATACCTCTGTATGTATTCAGGCCTCTGTGACTAATGCTGTGTGTCCACCAGGAGGACTCTTATTACACCGCACTCCTCCGTACACGGCGGCAGTACTGTCTGTGTTTGTGAGGAGCCACTGAGGCAGAAAATGGGCAGAATATAGAAAGAGGGGAGGCCACTAAACAGAGGCGAGTGAGAGGAATGAGAATGAGGCAGAGACGGAGAGAGAGGAGAGGAGCCAGAGGGAGAGAGAGAGTTAGAAAGATAAACTTTTGTCCCTTATGGTTGTGTCCTGAGGTCATGCCCCGAGTCAAAAGCATTATGGGAAATTATATGCAAAGATATGGAGCTAATATTTTATTTTTCATTCTGAGTTTGATTCAACAGACAGCTGCAGGAGTTATTATAATGTCATGATCACCAGAGGATGCACTGCAGGCATTTTAAAAGCAGAGCGTGATATTGAAATCCATCCATCCATTAGTGCGTCTTTCTCTGCAGCCTGAGCTTGTTGAAGAAAAAGAAACATTTCCAGCTTTTTTCCAGGGATCCAGACCTGGATGGTTATTAAGACATGGCCCCTGCTAAGAATCAATAAGATTTCATTTAATTTTCGTCATCCTTTCTTCATACGTTTCATGTATTTCACCCGTATTCCACCCGTTTCGCCGAATTAAGCCTTTCTGCTTAACAATCCCCACATTGATTGATCAAAACTCTGATTTTAACCTTGAAGTTTCACTGAAGAAGCTGTAAAAGTGAACACACAAAGAAATGTACATTACTCTCTAACAAGAGAACTAGCTTCATGCTAACGTATATGGAGAATTACATTGATATGCTAGTGGTTAGCATACATGGGTTTAACTTTGGTTTTAAAACAAAATTTCAACTTTACTCACAGAAACATTTCACAGTAACTCTTTAAATGTGAAATACTAACAGGAATATGTTAACTACGGCAAGCTCAAGGTTCCAAACAACTCAAAGCTTTGTTAGGTGGCCCACTTCAGCCAATAGAATAGAACAAAACAAATCACTGACTTCACCAGATGTGTGATTTTTATTTATTTTTGTTTATTTACATCCAGAAATTACCAACAATTTTTACTTATTCCTATTTCATTGCATCTAGATCAGTGTGAAATGATGTATTAAATATCTTGAATTCGTAACCCCATTCAAATGAATGGCAACAAGTGACATATTTCGTCGAGTCAAAATGATATTGTAGATATCCGAAATGTTCTTTTTGAATTGGTGGAATTAAATTACAGATATCCACATTGCATATATGTATACGTGGTGCTCAGCATTTCAACATCCAGCATTTGCTGAAAGGAAATGCAGGGGCATTGAGATATTTGGGGTTATTTTCAGTGTAATAGTTTTATTTGAGTAATGCCAACGTGTCTAACCTCCACTTTTTGTGTTTCTTCTTCATTCTCTCACTGCTTATATGCACCGAAATTATACAATCAATGCAAAGAATTGTGACAGAAAGAAAGAAAGAAAAGCAGGAAGGAGGTAAAGGAGGACAGAAGCCAAGTCTTCACACAGGTGTAAATGATGCAGGAGGAGAAGAAGAAGGAGGTGAGGAGGAGACGCAGCGTTATCACTCTCCTCCTTCCTGCTGCACCGAGCTATTGTCGACTCTCAGGCTATTCACACATTCAGGTTTGAGTGTGAAAGACTCAGAGGGAGACACAGTGTGTGTGTGTGTGTGTGTGTGTGTGTGTGTGTGTGTGTGTTTGAGCTCTCAGGTGTGTGTAGGTCTCTGAAGCACAGCAGCCTCCTTTTCTTTGAAATCTTAAAACTTATCTTTTTAAAAAAGCATTTGGCTAGTTGGGTTTTCCTAAAGGGTTTTTAATGTGTTATTTAATTGTTTTTAATTGTGTCTTACTCTGTAGCACTTTGAGATTGTCAAAATGTAAAGTGCAATACAAATAAAATGTATTATTATTATTATTATTATTTTCCTGGAGAATAACTCTAACCCACAAAGTGCAGTGTGTGTTTCTGTGTTTGTGTATTTTTCACCGACATCTGCAGCTGCAGCCCCGCATTTCAGGAAAGGTTACGGGACAAATGTTGTCCAATAAAGTCGCTTTATTTGCTTCAAGTTGCATAAAAGAACAAAGGAAGTGTTCATTACAGCGGGGCTTGTTGGGGTTTGTATGCTCCACAGTACGCTGTTGTTATTTTCCACTTGATTAAACCCTCTGGGTCCTTTGTCAAACATTAGAAACTTGACTGGAATTTAAAGCCGGTCGTGGTCGTGATGCCGGCTGTAACGCAGGAAGAAATCCAGGAGGAACCAACAAACACAAAAACCTTTTTATTTTAAGGAATAATAATACATTTATAATAAATTTTATTTACAGAGCGCTTTTCTAAAAACATCCAATAAAACAACACAGTAATGATAACAAAAATAATAACCTATAACAATAAGAACAAGACAAAACAAAACCTTGGGATACATTTAGGAGCAGTTAGACATTAAAAACACTTTCAAAAAGATGCGTACATACATACACGAATACATAATTTAAGTGACAGACTCAGTCACATTAATCTGGGAGATTTTACACTAGATATGGGGATTGATAAGATTTTATAGACTCGGTTCCTCCTGTGAATGTTCTGTGTACAAAAAGCAGCTCAAGTGTCAAAATTTTAGTTTATGAAAGAATAAATCTGGATATCTCTGGACATAATTATGTAAAAGTAAGTAACACAAAATGCAGGTGGTCACTGGATCTTAAATCACTTGATGTAAATTCATAAACACTGATGTTTTGTTTTGTTGTGTTTTATTAAAGTTATATCCATGAATGCTAACCACTAGCATAATTTGAGACGAAGTCAAAATTTTGTGATAAAATCAAAATATAAAGAAATAACGGCCAAATTTTGAGATAGAAAATCGATACTGTAAGATCGTTAAGACACTGATGTTTTGTTTCGTTGTGTTTTATTGACTGAAGTAGTTCAACCTAACAATGCTTTGAATTTTTTGGAACCTTTGGCTTGCCGTAGTTGTGCTGAGGTCACTTCCTGTTTGGAAAACATTTACCTGCCAGTAATTTTACATTTAAAGATTAATTGTGAATTGTGTCTGTGAGTAAAGTTGAAATTCTGTTTTAAAACCAAAGTTATATCCATGAATGCTAACCACTAGCATATCAATGTTATTCTCCATATACGTTAGCATCGAGCTAGGTCTGCTTTTTCTATGGTTTATGAGCAGATGTGTAACATGTTGAATGTGTTGGATCTGAATCTCTTTTCTGTGTGTGTTCAGTTTTACAGCTTCTTCAGTAAAACTTCAAGCAGAAAATCAGAGTTTTCTTGGGAAACTGTTATTTATCAGATGGGGGCAGAATAGTTGACGTAAGGTCCATCTGCTCCGGCGTAACGTAAAGAATCTATTTGCAACATGGTAACATGGTAATTTGCATGAACCATGTTTAAAAACACACTTTCAGTCTTCTGTCCTTATTTCCCTTGAGGAGCAGAGACGACGTTTCCATCGTTATTTTCCCACCTGTCCAAACCAAAGCCAACTTTTACACGAACCCTCTGCACTTTTTCCTCTCAGCTGATGTTTTTGTGGAGACGCTGCAGGAGAGAAAACTGTCCAAAACCCCTCGGCCTGCTCTGTTTGTTCTGCTCTTGTAAGTGAAGCATTTTGAAAGCAAACACGTCCTCAGTCTGAAAAGTTCACTTTGTTTGCTCTCAACATCTTAAGGCCGAGCTCCGTCTCTGTTCATCTATTTCAGATGGGATGAGTCCATTATGTGAGCCCCGCGCTGGCAGATAGAGATGATGCCCGCTAAGCCCATGTTGCACATGTTTAGTTTAGTGAATTCAATAATAAATGATATTGATCTGCTGTCTGCTTCTAAGATTCAGACCAGACTTTAACCCGAGGCTCCGAGCTGCACCGAACCTCTGAATCATTCAACTCTTTCAGCTCATCACTTCTGAATGTCTCTCAGACTCAGACCTGATTTCACTCAGACCTGCAGGGGTTTCTACTAAATTATGCTGAATGCAAATACTCTCCTTCCTTTCACTGGGAGGAAAAGTCATGCTGCACCATGAACACACTCTAAGACATCACTACTGACACTTAATGCTGTCAAATTGCTGTGTTTGTCTTATTATTTTGCTTAATAATTTATCACTTCATACGTCTTATTCTACTGCAGTGAATCCTTACGTCTTATCCTGTGTGATACCCCAACTGACCTCATCTATACTGATATTTATTCAATCAAACTTACCTTTTAGGGGGATTTAGACTTTTATTTTGAAAGGGAAGCTCAAGAGAGAGAGGAGTAAAATGTGGGGAAGATACCAAGAGGCAACATCCAGATTACACTGCAAAAACTGAACTCTAAGCACCTTATTGTGTCTTATTTTTAGTAAAAATTGTCTTTTTATCTTCCATATGAGCCACATTCAACTGACAAGTCCATAAAAATGTCTTATTTTAAGTTATTTAAGGACAAAAATGAGGTCTGAAATGCTTGTAACAAGTCAAAAAAATCTGCCAATGGTATAAGAGAAAAAGCAACATTATAGCCAATAACTCAAAGACTTGTGGGGAAAAAAAGTTAAATTTTGATAAGAAAAGGCCAAGTTGTGTGATACAAAAGGCAAAGTTGTGAGAAAAAGTCGAAAACTTTTAAATAAGAAGTCTGGTTCGAAAGATAATAAACTCACAATTTTTAGATTAAGTCCAAATCAAGAAGAAAAAGGGCAAAATTTTGAGTTAAAAAGTCAAAATTGTAAGTGAAAGTCAAACTTTTGAGGAAAAAGTTGAAATTCTGACACATATATTCAAACTCTGAGATGACAAAAAAGTTCAGAGAAAAGCAAAATTTTGAAAAAAAACAGAAAAAAAACAACATTCTGAGATTAAAAGTCAGAATTTTATGGAAATTGTCAAAATTAAGAGAAAAAAAGTTTGAAATTGTCTGTAAAGAAGTCAAATTATAAGGACGATCGAGTTGAAATTTTGAGATGAAGTAAAAATCTCGAGATCAAATCAAAATTGTAAAGACAAAAATGGCAAAATTTTGAGATAGAAAATCAATTTTGTAAGATAGTGAAGTTGGAATTTTGGAGAAAAAAGGTGAAAAGCTGAAATACTTTGAGATATAAGTCAAAATGTTGACTCAAACAGAGAAAAAAGTGAGGAAAAAATTGAGACAAATGTCAGAATTCTGAGATAAAAGCGAGATGAAACTCAAAGACTTGCACATGTATGAGGGGGAAGGGTAATGGGGAGGGCAGGTGTCGCAGCACAGACACTAAGGGAGGGTGACATCAAGGATAAAAAGACATTTTTTTTTACCAATATTAAGACAAAATGACTCGCTTTGATTTCAGTTTTTTCAGTGTAGAAAAATGTTTAAGTGCTAAAAGTTCACAGGGGAATATAAAGATGAACAACATCATTGGGGTGTAATGAACTTTGTGCATATTCTTAATCATAAGTTTCATGTTGCTCCTCTTTAACGTCATTACTTCAGGCTCTGAATCAGGATATATTTCAGCGTTTTGCTGGTTTCCCCTCATGAGTAATAAAACCTCTTTCTGTAAGAACAATAAGCGGCTCCTGCTTTTGTCCCAGACGTTCATTCATCAAAGTTTCTCGACCCAACTTTTAATTTGCTTTGATGAAGAAATGAAGATGAAATGAAGTTGTTCATTGTGGAGAATTGTGCTTCATCACGTCGCTGATTCACACACACACACACACACTCTCCTCTCGGCCCACGTACAACCATCCAACATTTTTCCGAGACTGTGGGATTCAATTAATGTCATCATGCATGCTGCTGTGGACAGATAAGGAGCAGAGAGCAGCCCCCCCCCCTGCACACGCTGCTATTACACAGAAATACAAAGTGTGTGCTGTTACAGGCCTGATTAAGCCGACAGAAAACACACACACACACTTCCAGAACATATAGAGACTCTTTCCCAATAAATCCAGACTTCATTCAAATGAAACTATAATTCTTCATTTATATTCGAAGTCTGTCAGAGTGAGTGAGAGAGGCACAGACAGAGTTCAGACTCACATTAACATTCATCAGTTTGGTCGACACGTTGTTCTAACCCAAAGTATTAATGAGGCGCTTTCTATACATCCCAGAGGACGCCACAACATCCTGAGTCATTAATTCTTGTCCCACGTGACGCGCTGGGTCAGCTCACGCTCGCTCTGTAAACCACAGGACATAAATACAACATATGTCACATAAATTAATGTTGATTAATCCTTAAAGAGGGTTTCAGAGAGAAGAGAGAGTCTATTTTTAAATTTTACAACCCTCAATTTTTAAGGAAGGCAAATGCAAGTCCCAAAACAAAACTCAAGTTTCAGGTGTTGATTTTACTTTACAATTTTCAGAGTTTCTGAATATGCTGCACCTTTATCAATATGTCAGTTCACCTGTTGTAGAGCATTTGGCCCTTGTCAGCCACCGTAAAAACATCCACTCAACCACAGTATCACGTCCTGATTTACATATGACATAAAAACAAAAGTATACCATAATGGTTTTGGATCTTTTATGCTGCAAACGGTCAAAATGTTGAAAAAAAAAAGTCAAAATGTCTAGATAAAAGTCAAAATTCTGGAATAAAAATCAAAATATTGGTATCAAAAGTCAAAAATATGAGAAAGAAAGTTGAAAATTTGAGATAAGTAGTCATATGTGAAAGATAATAGAGTTAAAATTTCAAAATAAAGTCAAAACATTGAGATTAAGTACAAATGGTAATGAAAAACAGGCAAAAGTTTGAGTGAAAAATCGTTAATTTGAGGCACAGGTTCAAAGAATATAATAAAATATGAAATTTTTAGAAAACGCAAAATTTTGAGGAGAGAAAATCGAGAGAAAGAAGTTGAAATTCTGAGATGAAAGTCAAAATTTTAGGGAAGACAAGTCAACATTGTGGGAAAAAGTCAATATTTTGAGTTAAAACTTAACAGTGTAGACAATAAAATCAAGATTATTGAGAAAAAAAAATCAAATTCAAGACGTTGGTCAAAATTTTGAGATAAAAGATTAAGTTTTTAGGTAAATAGTCAAAATTACAATATCTTACAGTTAAATTTGTAGGAGAAAAAGTCTTTTTTCTTTCTTTTTTATAAGGTAATTTACTCGTATTTTTTACTCTTTACCCCAAAACTATGACTTAATATGGGTAAAAAAAAATCTCAACAAAGCCATTTTTTCATTTTTAACAACAGGTGTAAATTGGCTTCTATACATTATTCATTTTTTCATTAGAGAACCTTTTTCCTTCAAACAGTAAATGAGTGTTTTAACTAAATGTTTGTGTTATGAAGCTACTCTGTCGTCTTTGAGAGTCTTTGGGGATTTTGCAGGATCCAAAAAAAAAATATATATATTGGTATTGAAATTAAAAAAATGTGAGCAAAATAGTTGAAAGTTTTGAGATAAGTAGTCAAATGTGAAAGATAATACAGTTAAAATTTCTGGATGAAGTCAAAATTTTGAGATTAAGACAAAATAGTGAAGAGAAAAAAAGGCAGGTTTTTGAATAGGTGAGTTACAATTAAAGAAAAAAGAATGAGGTAGAATGAGGTTTGAGAAAATGCAACATTTTGAGAACAGGCAGAAAAAAAAGTTGAAAATGTTGAGATTCAGTCAAAATCGCGAGGGAAAAAAAGGCAAAACATTTTAGTCAAAACTTAAAAATGTAGATTATGCAATCGAAATTATTAGGAAAAAATGTGTACTTTTAAGATATAAGTATAAATTCTGAGATTCAAGATTAAATGTTGTGATAAATAGTCTAAAATGTAAGATTATACATTCAAAATTTCAGGAGAAAAAAGTCTTTCCTTCTTTCTATTTTCCTTTTTGTTATTGGTAATTGAAACAGTAAAGAGTGTTTTTTTAATAAATGTTTGTGTGATGAAGCTACTTTGAGGATCTTTTGGGGATTTTGCAGGATCTCACAGAGGAGGGTTGAGGGTCAGTTTTAGGTTGTTTTTTTTTGAGATTATAGTCGTTCAAGTGCTCTCTCTGCCTTCGTTCTCGACACAAACTCCGACTCGTTCTTGTTGTTTTGGCCTCCCACCATCACAGAAACGACTTTTTTGACATTCAGACCCTGAAGCAGAGAAACATGTTGGTTGGTTCAGTCTCTGAAAGCAGCAGACGGTCGATAGATGGAGGCAAACAGGGAAACAGAGATCGAAGAGCATACAAAAGACTTCTTACCCCAGCCAAGGACGAGCAACTCTCCACCGTCCTGTTTCTGTTCTTATTGAGCTGATTCCTCTTTTACAGTCAGAGTCAGATTTTTCTTCTCATCTTCTCCAACAGACCTCATTTCACTCCCGTCTTCAGAGCCTGTTCTCCGCCCAAACGATGCAGAAACAGCAGAAATATCAGGAGCTGAACTCCTCAAACTAAGGCTGTTTTTGAATTCTCATACTATCCTACCAGTACGTACTATACTACAATAAGTCGCAGTTTTCCAAAACTACCCGGATGACCTACTGATCCGGGAATATTTCTCAGTCTGCATCCGACCAGTCTACCTGGCGTACTGCTTCCCACAATGCAATGTAAAACCCTAAAACATAATTTAAGTGGGGAACTTACATTGTATGTGGGTCAATGACAAACAGAGGGTCTAAAAACGTATTTTTTAAAAGTTCTTTGAAAAAGGATAAAAACATATTTCTGAGAGAATAATTATGTTTTCTAACAGATTTCAGTAGTTGACCAACATTTCAAAGTTTTTAGGTTCATTATTTTTTAGTATTTTTAATTTGAGCACCCAAAAATGTCAGGTGGCGCAACCAAATATATGAAAATATATTTATATGTTCCTGTTATTTTTTCTGTGTGAAATTATTGGCAAGT
>RPOG01007658.1:0-17289 GCA_008086565.1 Thalassoma bifasciatum | reverse complement strand
CAGGTCAGACGAAGGCGGAGGAGGTTTCAGGAGAAAGTGGATTTTACAGGCTTTGAGTGAATCCCTCAGTGTGAAACATTCAGAGATGATTTTTCTGTTTTTGCAGCTTTAAAGATGTGAAAACTGAAAGAGGAGATCTGTCAGGTAAAGTGGAAGTGGTTTCAGTCTGGAGAGAGTTATTTTCTGATTCAGCGCTCAGGGTTTCACACGTCAGCAGCCTGATTGTTTTGACACCACACTGAGATATTCAGGAGGACGACGTCCAGCTCATGAATTTTACAGATCCTTATTAAATCCAGAATCATTTAAAGCAGAGAGCAGAGTTAAAGCAGAAGTGGACGTGAGCTCGGACGTCTCTCTCTCTCTCTCTCTCTCTTGTCTCTTGTCTCTGACGGGGTTTGAATAAAGGAGGAGGAGACGTCTTCACCCGTCAGCGTTCCTCTCTCACATCAGGCCGACTCATGTTGGGTCTGATTTCATCTCGCTCGCCTCTTTGTCGAGTCATGCGTAACTCTGCTCGCTTGTCAGTTTCACATTTTGAAGATTTTGAAGAGTTGGATCTTAAAAAGGTTTTAGGTAGAGTTTTAAAAATGCAAAAAAAAGAGAAATGGGACCGAGACACAAAAAGATTTTAGTTGAAAACATCAGTTAAACACTGCAAAAACTGAAATCTAAGCAAGTCATTATGTCTTATTAGTAGTAAAAATTGTCCTTTTTTTCTTGATTTGAGCCACATTCACCAAACCAGGTAAAAAAAAATGTCTTATTTTAAGTTTTTTAAAGACAAAAATGAGCTCTGAACTGTTTGTAACGAGTCCAAAAATCTGCCAGAGGGATAAGAAGAACTCGCTCGTGAAGTTTCTTGAAGTAAAAAAGATGACTTAATACAAGAGACTTTTTTTCTTATCCCATTGGCAGATTTTTATGACTTGTAACAAGCATTTCAGACCTCATTTTTGTCTTTCAATAACTTGAAATAAGACATTTTTTTGGACTAATAAGTAGAATGTGGCTCATATAAAGAATAATAAGACAAATTTTACTCAAAATAAGACAAAATGATTTGATTAGATTTCAGTTTTTGCAGTGAAGGTAAATATTCTGTTTAAACAAAATTTTAAGACCACAGCCTTTAAAAGACCAAATCTGCACAAATATGTGAATTCAAGGTCATTTTCTGTCAGGTTTTCACTCTGTCGTGACCTCCCGATAGTAAAGACTAAAAATCTTTCTCTCTCTGAACGTGGCTCTCTCTCAACACAACGCCATCACTGCTGAGGTTGGACGTAGTAAAAAAAACATTTTGAATTTCTTCAAAGATCCTGAAGGTTATGGGACAAAAAAGTCAAGTGATAGAAACTAAAACATTTCACCAGCGCTGAGCCTGAGGATCTGATTGGCTGTTTGTTAAGATACAGGACGATCCTCAAACTGGAGCCGACTGCAGCCCAATAACCATCAGACGGCGTCTAAGAGAGAAGAGCTCTAACGGTGTGTACCCACCAAAAGCGTTGAAAGCCAGTGTACTCAGTAAAATCGCGTCGTGCTAGTCGCTCGAGTTTTGACGCTGGTACAAATGTGCCAAAATGGCTCGACTCTCGACGCTGCATCGAGTCCGCCATTTTCATCATATCATCTCATCGCTGAACATCGCAGCTCCGTAACTGCTGTGGAGGAGTCAGCTGCAGGCTAAGCGCCGACGTTGGTACCAGAGACTGTATAATGAGAGGACGTAACGATGTTCGGCTCAAACTGAAGCCTCCAGCAGATGCCCCGCCCCCTGGTGTCTGGCTGCAGTATAGGTCATAAGCCCCGCCCCCTGGTGTCTGGCTGCAGTATAGGTCATAAGCCCCGCCTCCTGGTGTCTGGCTGCAGTATAGGTCATAAGCCCCGCCCCCTGGTGTCTGGCTGCAGTATAGGTCATAAGCCCCGCCTCCCCATGTATTCCAGTTATGAGCCGGGAGAACTTTAAAAAATTACGATACCTCGTAAAATCCATGGACAGCGTGGCTCCACCTGTCGCCGTTCTACGATTTTGAAGCCAAAAAACCCCGTTTCTCTAGCCGCCATTGTGCAGCCAGAGTCTGCGCAGTAGAGAATTTCCGGTGGAGCCGAGTAAAAAAGAGAAATAAAAATATTTATTTCTTCTTCTTTAGAAGGTTTAGTCTCCTTTTGGCTCTTTCCCGAAGTTTCTTATATCCCCGGTAAAAACTACTCATGAATGGCAGCTGTCAACTATCGTAAAATGAAACTTATATCGCGGTTTTTAACGTCCAATAACTAATGAGAAACTAACTTCTCAGAAAAAAAAACACCTGAACACCATGCAGCCAGATGACTTGTCATACCACCTTAGTGTAAGGATGAGAGAAACGTTTCTACGAGATATCGTAATTTTTTAAAGTTTTCCCGGCTCATATCTGGAATACATGGGGAGGCGGGGCTTATGACCTATACTGCAGCCAGACACCAGGGGGCGGGGCTTATGACCTATACTGCAGCCAGACACCAGGGGGCGGAGCATCTGCTGGAGGCTTCAGTTTGAGCCGAACGTTGTTACGTCCACTCATTATACTGTCTATGGGCGGTACATGATCTGCTTTTTCTGAACAATGGAACTGACGGTTGTTCAGGGGCGTCCTTCATGACTGAGGTCTCTGCTCTGTGTGATGATGACTGGGTTTTTCAACAAGACAACGCTGCAGTTCACAAAGAACTTCTTCTTCTTCTTCTTCCTCCTCTTCTTCTCACTCTTTTGGGGCATCGAGAACAGAGGGAAGTTTTCAGACTTTAGCTCATTCTTGGAAAAGTCTTTGTGTTTCTTGAAGCCGTAAACATCAAAGACTGCAGCAAAGACTCTTTTTGTTCCAGATTATTTTCCAGCTGCTGTTACAGAAACGTCTCTGACCCTTTTACCAGTAGTTCAGATGTGGACCGGCGGTTGAAGCGGACGTTTTCCCTCCTTTAACTCGTCCGATTTTATGCATCACCTTGAGCTCCACAGGGCATCCTCCCAGGAGTCCCTTTGTCTATGAATGCTAATGGGATCTCTCTGTGTTAATAATAAATAGCTGCTGATAAAATAATAAATTCCTAATGTCCCTCTCAGACCTTTTCCCCTCCCTCGCCTCCATCTCAGATTAGTTTATCAGGGCCTCGCCGCCCCAAACACTTTGGGCTTAATTATTAAAAAAGCCTGAAAAATTCATACCCTTCTTTTTTGGGGTGCAAAAGCCATCGTTCAGCTGTGGGTATTTGGAAAAAAAGAGGCGGAGAGGGATGAAATATTCAGCAGCACACAGGCCCTTCAATTATTTTTTTCCTAATGCTTGAGTGTTAAAAAACACGCCGGCTGAAATGAGCATTTTAAGGCGAAATAATTCCTACAGCAATATAATACAGCTTAATTATTCAGGTCTAAATCTCCCCAACGCCACTTTACACATTTATGTTTAATCACATCCAGGGAATTTGGATGCAATCACTTGTTATTTTTCAGCCTCTAGCAATGCAATTAAGCGTGAAAAAAGAGAAGTTAGTGTTTTTTTTTCTGCTGGTAAATATAAAAAAGAAGAGTTTGGTTCATTTGGGAGCAGATCCAGTTTTCTGATTTCCACTGGTCAAACCTCTCCATCTTCATCCCAGCTGGTTTGGATAAAAGAGAAGATGTTTCAGTCTCATCTGTAATTTAAGCAGCCGAACCCCCCCCCATCCGCCTCCATCACCATCGCAGCTCGCTACACAAACGCTTTTGTTTGCCGTCGTGTCGTTGTGTCGTTGGTGGTGGTGCTGTATTATTTAGAGGCAGCACAAACAGAAAAGCGCTCGCTGTCTTCTTCCCTTCCTCCTCTCTTCATTCAGCTCCTCGGGCCTGACGGTGCATCCACCACCGGGATCGATTTCACACGGACCCACCGGATCAGATCAGACAGTCACACCCACTGAGAAACACCCACGCCGCCTCCAGACACAGAGGAAACAGAGAGAGGAAAACTCACTCTGAAACTTTCTGACTTACACTGTAAAAACTGATATCAAAGCAAGTCATTATGTCTTATTTATAGTAAAAATTGTCTTATTGTTCTTAATTTGAGCCACATTTACCAGACCAGGTCAAAAAATGTCTTATTTCAAGTTTTTTTTAAACAAAAATGAGGTGTAAATTGCTTGTAACATGTCAAAAAAAATCTGCCAATGGGATAAGACGAATTTATCGTTAAGTTTCTTGAAATTAGAAAAATATCTTAAAACAAGAATCTTTTATCTTATCCGATTGGCAGATTTTTTTTTTTACTAGTTACAAGTAATTGATGCCTCATTTTGTCTTTAAAAAACTTGAAATGAGCATGAACCAAATGGGCAAAAAAAAAAAAAAAAAAAAAAACTTGGAAACCAGTCAGTAGGCAGCAACAATGGAGGGAATAGCGACAAAAAAGGGAAGAAATTTAGCAAAAAAGTAGCGTAAATAAGCCCAAAAGTTGTAAAAAAAAAAGAGTGGAAAGTGACTTAAAATGGCCAAAACTCAACAAAAATTGGCAAGAACATTCAAAGACAACTTGGAAACCAGTCAGAAGGCAGCAACAATGGGGGAAAAGTGACAAAAAAAACAGTGAAAAGTGGTTAAAATAGCCAAGGGTAACAAAAAATGGCAAGAAAGTTCGTATTAAACCAAAAGAATAGTTAGAAAGTAGCAAAAATGGTACAAAAGTGGTGAAAAAAGTGACTTAAATGGGCAAAAACAGTCATTAGCAGCAAACAGGGAAAGTCATGGGTTGTCTTGCCATAATTAATGTAAATGTTCATTTCCTACAATGTGTTTGTTTAAAAACCTGAGGAATCGCAATTACACTACAAAAATAGAAATCTAAGCAAGTCATTCTGTCTTATTTGTCGTAAAAATTGTCTTATTGTTCTTGATTTGAGCCACATTCACCAGACCAGGTCATAAAAATGTCTTATTTCAAGTTTTTTTTAAGACAAAAATGAGGTGTAAATTGCTTGTAACAAGTCAAAAAAATCTGCCAATGGGATAAGATGAATTTATCGTAAAGTTTCTTGAAATTAGAAAAATGTCTTAAAGCAAGAATCTTTTATCTTATCCCATTGGCAGATTTTTTTTTTTTACTTGTTACAAGCAATTTATGCCTCATTTTTGTCTTTAAAAAACTTGAAATGAGCATGAACAAAATGGGCAAGAACATAAAAAACAAACAAACTTGGAAACCAGTCAGTAGGCAGCAACAATGGAGGGAATAGCGACAAAAAAGGGAAGAAATTTAGCAAAAAAGTAGCGTAAATAAGCCCAAAAGTTGTAAAAAAAAAAAGAGTGGAAAGTGACTTAAAATGGCCAAAACTCAACAAAAATTGGCAGGAACATTCAAAGACAACTTGGAAACCAGTCAGAAGGCAGCAACAATGGTGGAAAAGTGACAAAAAAAAACAGTGAAAAGTGGTTGAAATAGCCAAGGGCAACAAAAAATGGCAAGAAAGTTCATATTAAACCAAAAGAATAGTTAGAAAGTAGCAAAAATGGTACAAAAGTGGTGAAAAAAAGTGACTTAAATGGGCAAAAACAGTCATTAGCAGCAAAAAGGAAAAGTCATGGGTGGTTGTCTTGCCATAATTAATGTAAATGTTCATTTTCTACAATGTGTTTGTTTAAAAACCTGAGGAATCGCAATTACACTGCAAAAATAGAAATCTAAGCAAGTCATTCTGTCTTATTTGTAGTAAAAATTGTCTTATTGTTCTTAATTTGAGCCACATTCACCAGACCAGGTCATAAAAATGTCTTATTTAAAGTTTTTTTAAGACAAAAATGAGGTGTAAATTGTTTGTAACAAGTCAAAAAAATCTGCCAATGGGATAAGATGAATTTATCGTAAAGTTTCTTGAAATTAGAAAAATGTCTTGATGTAAGAAACTTTTTCTTATCCCATTGGCAGATTTTTTTTTCACTTGTTACAAGCAATTTAAACCTCATTTTTACTGAGACGAACCAAACTGATCCGCTTGGTGGAAACGAGGCTTTTGTTTGTGCTGAGTCTTTGGATGAAAGTGTGGCCAGTGAATACAACTCTGCCTAGTGTTTTGTCACGTGAGACTAAAAACTCTCTAACTCCTACAAGGTTTTACCCACAAAGCTCAAATTTCACCCAGATGTAGATGAAAACGTGTAGAAGTGATGCGGTTGATGTTACATGTCTGACATGAAGCATCTTGAAGTTAATGATGTTCAAAAATTGGTTATCAAAAATGAAGAGAATAAAGTGTTTCAGATTCAGATTCAGGATATTTATTGTTCCCTTAGGTAAAATCTGTTTACAGTAAGTGAGTTTACTTGTATTCGTAATGTGTTGAAAGCACACAGAACCACACAGGTCAAGACAAAGTGACAACAGTGCTCAGGCTAAAAGAACAGAGAGGAAAAAGGATGGCCTCAAGATAAAAAAAAGCAAGATACATTCAAACATCAGAAGGCAGGCGGGCCTTAAAATAAGTAAAAACCTTGTGAAACAAAGCTAAATGATAAAAGAAGAGAAGAAGATATGCCATTCATAAAAGCGAGATGAAAGAAACTGTACAATCCTGATGTGGACTTAAGCCACATGACATTTCCTAAAACCAGAGATTTGAATCTTTCAAATGAGGTGTCACTGATGAATTTTGACTTTGTGGTTCTTCAGTCGTAAGCTTTGAAACACGTTCACAGACTCTGTCTTATACAACAATGTCCAGAAGAACGAACCTCCATTGGTTAGTTTTGCGACACTCCTGTGCTTTTAAAACTTTCAGACTTTAATCGTTTCACCGTTTAAATCAGCTCGTCTGACTGTTTTTCAAGAATGAAGGACAGGTGATCGAGTCGTTGATAACTGATGAGGTTGAGTTATAAGCTTTGAGACGTATCAAAGTCTCTAATTAATTTAGATTTATGTGTGACATACCCAGAGGTTCTGGGTCAGGTATTTTCCTCCACCTCGTGTTCCTGTTTCACCCACTGTTAGATCAAATGGAGACGAGAATAACGACTCATTGATTTGTTGTTTTCATTATTACTTCTGTTTTGGTGCCGTAGCTTAAACTGTATCCAGATTAGAAACAAAACAAATAACCTGATATACTCTTTTAAATCCCCTCCAAAATATTAATTATGTTCATTTTTTGTAAACACAACACCAAACATTGTCTAAAAATGTCTAAAAACTTGGCACTGAAGTAGTTGCACTTTGGTCCCTGAAGATAAACCTGCACCTGAATTTCACAGAAAGACACTGAATCATCCGCTCATATCTGTGCGACTCAACCCTGAAGCCACATCAGGGACCATTAACTTCATCAAACCTGAATCTGACTGTAAATATAATCCACAGAGAGTGGATTTTTTCTGTGTTTGCTGTGACGAACTCATCCAGCTGACTTCATCTCGGTAACACTGATAGATTCTGAGGGCAGAAAAATTATTCAAACATTTATTAACCTGCTCCATGCATTTAATTATTCATTTGGACAGCTCATTTAAAAACACCACGTCTGCTACATAGCTTACATTATTATATTAATAGCATAGTATTAGCATCACGACATGAATTATTAACCATCATGGCTCACTGTGTCTGTAATATGTCTTAGGCTGCGCTGATTGACAGAGCGGAAAAACAAACTTAGTGCTTGATGATTTTTATCCTAGAAATTTGCTGTTTTTTAGTCTTTTTTCTAATCTCAGCCTCTGCCATAATTTTTTGTTTTAGTTGCTGTCTCTTTAAGTTGAAACTTGAAACACTGTGCTGCACTTTTAAGTGATTTTTTTCAAACTGATAAACTTTATTGTTCATTTTGCAAATATTAACTCATTTTGGGTTTGATTCCTGCAGCAAGTTCCGAAAAAGCTTGGACAGGTTCATGTTTCCCACCGGGTTTCATCACTTTTCCTTTAACAACACTGGTTCAGTGTTTGTGAACTGAGGAAACTAATTGTTGAAGCTTTGGAGCTGGAATTCTTTCACATTCTTGTTGATGAACAACTTCAGTTGATCAACAGTCCCAAAGTCTCTGTTGTTGTATTTAGTGCTTCATTATGTTCCACACATTTTCAATAGGAGACAGGTCTGAACTGCAGGCAGGTCAGTCTAGTAGCTGCACCCTTCTACTACAGAGCCATGCTGTTGTAACAGGAGCAGAATGTGTCTTGGTTTCATTGTCTTGCTGAAACAATCAGGGACGTCCCTGAAAAAGACAAAGTGTCTTGGATGGCAGCAGATGTTGCTCCAAAACCTGTTTGTACCTTTCAGCATTAATGCTGCCTTCACAGATACTGGGACAGTTACCCATGATGCCATGGGCACTAACACACCCCCATACCATCACAGATGCTGCTTTTGAACTTTGCTCTGAGAACAATCTGGATTGTCCTTTTCCTCTTTGGCTCAGAGGACACCACGTCCATGATTTCCAAAAAGAGTTCTGCTGCGTTTGTGTGTGTTTTGTTGATGTCTGACTTTGTCTTTGCATGGTAGAGTTTGAACTGTCACTTGTAGATGTAGTGATGAACTGTGTTAACTGACAATGGTTTTCTGAAGTGTTCCTGAGCCCACGTGCTAATATCCTTTACACAATGATGTGGGTTTTTAATGCAGCGCCGCCTGAGGGGTCAAAGGTCACGGTCATTCAATGTTGGTTTTGGGACTTGCTGCTTACGTGCAGAGATTTCTCCAGATTCTCTGAATCTTTTGATGATATTATGGACTGTAGATGATGAAATCCATCAATTCCTGCAGTTGGACAAAGTTGAGAAACATTGTTCTTAAACTGTTGGACTATTTGCTCACGCAGTTGTTGACAAAGTGGTGAACCTGGCGTTATCCTTGCCCGATACTTTGTCATGTTTTCAATTGAATGTAGCTTAAATTGGATTTGCAAACTGTAAGTTTTATTTTTCCAAGACGCAGATTATGATTCATTCACAGCTGATCCTGGTNGTATTAAAGTTCAGCCAGAAATTTCATGCATACTGATGAGAATGCAAATGAGCCCAGCGTGAAAGGATGGTTTGGTTTGTGTCGTGTTCCTACGTGAGTGTGTGAGAGAGAGAGTGTGTGTCTGATTATCCCCAGGAGTGAGCCCGAGTGTCATTATCGCCTGGACTAACCATCTTAGCTGAGCGGGGCGAGCCCATCCGTAGAAATCACATTAATGGGAATCTTGCAGTTTTATGCATGAATACCTGAATGGTGTTTTAGATTTTGTGCCGCGTGAGGTTGATGTTGTGTGTGAAAGTCGATGCAGCTGCACATGCAAGTCTCAGGAAACCACGTCCATAAAAAACTAACTACAAAAGTTTAAAAACTGTGAATGATCAGTGAGTCAGTATGTGAGTGCAAAAAGTGAAATTAAATGAAAAATGTAATGAGTAATGCTGCGTTTCCAATTTAGCTTCAGGTCCAGGAACTTTCTGATTGGTGGAGAAGTCACAGTGTTTTCTCCCCTTGACTTCCAGCTGTGATTATTTTAATTAAATTTAATACCTCCAAAACAATATTCTTCTTTGTCAGCAGGTTTTAGTGTTGTTATACCAGCTGGCTCGCCAATTATAGCCACATTTTGACCAAAGAAACCTCCCCCAAGGACTACCAGCCTCCCCCCATCCACAATAAGGTGACCCTCAGCTTTCATAGACTTGGTTAAGTACCTCTTTAACAATGATCTTCTTTTAGCATTGACCAATCAGGTGTTAGCAGGTTTTTGCATTGTTTTACAGGCTGGCTCGCCAATTATAGCTGCATTTTGATCATAGAAACTTCCCCCCAAGAACTACCAGCCTCCCCCGATCCACAAAAAGCTGACCCCTGCTTGTTAAGTACCTACTAAACAATGGTTTTCTTTAAGCCTGATAACGTGAATGTACCCCTATCTTCTCCCCGGTGTTCCAGTATAAATAGTGACCCTATAAACTGGAGACCCTCAGCTGAACGTGTCAGTGAATATCTAGTTTGCAGCAGTTACTACATAACAATGATCCAAAATACAAGGCCAAGTCAACCTGCCATTGGCTACAGCAGATTAAAGTGAAGGCTCTGAAGTGGCCATCTCAGTCTCCTGACCTCAAACCTGCAGTTCATGCAAGACAGACCAAGAATTTACAGGAACTGGAGGCTTTTTGCCAAGAAGAATGGTCAGTTTTACCATCTGAGAAAATAAAGACCCTCATCCACAACGAGCACAAAAGACTTCAAGCTGTCACTGATGTTAAAGGGGGAAATACACGCTATTAAGAACTGGGGGGTGGAAAATTTTCATCAGGGTAATTTTTCATTCATATTCTCTGACAAAAAGCCAAGAAATAATCAATTCTGCCAGGGTGTGTGAACTTGTGAACTCGTCACATATGTGTCATAATCTCTTCATCAGATAAGTATTTAATGATGATCTAAAGCTGTTTGTGAAGGATGCTTCCCTGAGGCTAAAAGTCCTCAATCAACAGGCTCATCTCTGCCTTATTGATGTGGGATCGTGATTGGTTGAGACTGTTCAAGGTTCTTCCTGTTTTAGCCTTTAGCCCTTCCTCTTTCACTCTCCTGTTTAGCTTTCTTTTCCTTCTATGTCCCTTTTCCTGTCTTGCAGTCAAGCTTCAGTGTCCACTACTATTACTAAATAAATCACAGAGACCGTTTTCATCAGAGAAAAATACAGATCTCTCTTGTCACTGCTAAACTTCATTGGCCTGTGTGGTGTTGCCATAGCGACTTTGCCATAAATCAATCTGGTCGAGCCCTGATTGTAAAGCTAGAAATTAACATTCAGAAATAACCTATATTAGTGCTGATAATCTCGTTTTAAATTGGAGATTATGATCAGCCATCTGTGGTCAGAGTCAGTGAAACACTAGAAACCGCTGTGACCACACTGTTTATGTGGTCACACTGCAAAAACTGAAATCTAAGCAAGTCATTATGTCTTATTTGTAGTAAAATTTGTCTTACTGTTCTTAATTTGAGCCACATTCACCAGACCAGGTCACAAAAATGTCTAATTTTAAGTTTTTTAAAGACAAAAATGAGGTGTAAATTGCTTGTAACAAGTAAAAAAATCTGCCAATGGGATAAGACAAATTCGCCTGGGAAGTTTCTTGAAATTAGAAAGATGTCTTAAAACAAGAATCTTTTATCTTATCCCATTGGCAGATTTTTTTTTACTCATTACAAGCAATTTACACCTCATTTTTGTCCTTAAGAAACTTGAAATTAGACATTTTTATGACCTGGTCTAGTAAATGTGGCTCAAATCAAGAATAGTAAGACAAATTTTACTAAAAATAAGACATAATGACTTGCTTAGATTTCCGTTTTTGCAGTGTACATGTCCGATAACTGGTCCCAGACTCAGTGAGGGAGTCGTAAAACTGGGAACAAGAAAGAACTCTGCTGTTTCCATCCACGCCTGAGGCTAATGTGCATCAATGGGACAGCAGTCATTTTTAAAACGATGAAAACACAGATGTAATTTTGATTTATTATAAGTGTTTGATCTGTAAAACTAAATCTGTGTGTGGAAACATAAAACAAAGAAGAAGCAGCTGCAGTGGCAGAGGCCTGGTGTTGTAAATGAGCTTCTTCTCTGCAAAGATAAGAGAAGAAGCTCATTAGCATAATGAGCATGAGAAATTTAAATTTCATACGGTGAGAGAAATGCCTACAAAATGAATAGAAACAGCGTTATTAGAAGGTGTGTGTCTTATTCATAGCAGTGTGTCAAGTATCCGTGCCGCTGTCTTCCTCCCTCGGCCCGCCTGCTGTTTCTGCCACGCTGAGCGAATAGGCTCAGTCATTACTGCGCTTCAAACGCGCCGTCTGCGGGGGAAAATGAGACAATAGTAAAGATTTTCAACCAGGGGGCCTAAATCATTTACACAGCATGGAGCGGCGTGCTGAAATGAGGCCGCTGATGACTCTGTCCTGCAGCAGCAGCAGGTGGTACTGTAACCCAGAGGAGACAACATGGAGGCAGAAAGACTGATAGAGTCATTACTGTGACAAACTGAGAGTTTATGCATGAGTACGGGCGATGGGAATCTTGACTGAAACGGTCCCGTGGCGATGATCAAAGAAGGTAGCTAGCGTCTTCTGAAGAGGCCGAGGAGAAAGACGGAGAACGGAGTCGTGAAAGTGAAGTTGCTCTCTCTACGTTGACCACACACAACGTAAACATCCTAAAACTGAGACGCCTGATACATTCTCCTTCATCTTTCCACTCACATATTGAACCAAACAGCGCCCGCTCCCTCTTCAGTTCAGCCTCCTACGTCACATTTTCAATTTAGCGAACCCCGAGGCTACGAGACACCAGTGAGACCAGATTAGCCGCATTAATCAATACGTCTCGAATTAACACTGAATCAGAGCCCGCAGAGAATCATCACAAGGCTTTCTAGCTTCTTTAGCCTCCTTTACTCTTTCATTCAGGTTCAACACTCGGACTAATCGTGTTTCCAACCGGTCAGAAACTAATCAACAGGCGGTAAAATCCGTTTAATCACCAAACAGCAGACAGACGGTTAAAGGTCAGACTCCATGTAGAAAACTTTATACCTAACCTTGGTGATTTAAAAAAAGACGACTGCCAAAAAACTATTAACTGCAGTTCCCCAAGTGGCCACTGGAGGAAACCCCAAAAAGCAAGTCAGTCTCCATTAAGCCTCTAATAAAACATGGTTTACACTTATATGTTGACCCCAATGGCGCCATTTCAACCAGGCTGTTCAGTTCAGTTTGTCTCGGCAAGGCACTCATTTTGTGGAATTTCCTTTGAGTAAAAATGGTTTTAGTCTTTTTGGTTCCCTCCTGTTAGGCTGACAGACACACTCATCCGACCCCAGAAGGTGGAGCTAGAAACACTGCAGTCCACTGATGGGTCCAAATCATCACCTCCCCCCAAACTTACGGTATCTTTATCTATTTTAACTTGTTTTACCTGTCGTAAGTGGTATCGTCAAATTCAAATCTCCACTCAATCTACCATCTGTACAAATGAAAAAAAAACTTTTTTTCTAGTATGATTGCAAAAAAAAATCAGGCATTACGGGGTTAAACTTTACAACTTGAAAAACAAAAACATGCCATTTACATTTTTAAAGTTGCACAAAGTGTGGCTTGCTGATTTTACAGGTCTTATAGACTATATTATAGCATATAAAAACAAGATTGAATTAGTTTAAATTAAAAGACACAACATCATAAAAGTGCATCGGTAAGAATCTGTCTCAAAAAAAAAAAAATCAAAATATCTTAGTTTGTATAAAATTTGAAAAAGTATTTTCACCTGTAGGCCACCATTGTTGTTTATGCCGCAATAACGTCTGGGTAGTGATGTCATATGGTTGCACCGGGCTGGATCTCATACAGGATCATATAAGTCCTGGAGCGGACTTCAGTGGTTTCCTGAGGAAGTTTTGTGGGTTTGTGTTGGAAAATAGTCGGCACAGCATTTGGCTTTAGTCTCCGTTTATAATGACCCACACCTGTCAGCTCTTTCATCAGCATGGGCCGGCTAAATGCAGCAAATGCTTCTGGGGAGAAGTGGCCAGAACATAGCCGCGGCTCCATCGGAAGTTGTTTACGCCCACAAGCGATTTCTCACAACTTCCTTCTTTTCTTGTCTTTTGGGAAGCTGTGCAGACTAACATCAGTCTCCTTGTTTCCTTTGGACTGAAAAGTTCACCCAAAAGCAGCCACATGTGGCATTATTATGTTTTTTTCCCTCCTCAAACCTCGTGACTTACGGCGACTAGTAGTGAGTAAACGGCCAAATCCAGATGCTCGGCACCAAGCAACCAATCTACGTCATCAACCCAGAATGCATTGCGGCAGTAAAACAATGGCTGTGCCCGGAGGATAGAAACTGTGTTTTAAACTGAATTTTTTTTAAAAGAAAAACCAATTCATTATGTCTTCTAACAACAAATTTCAGTTTAAGACAAACATTGAGGCACATTCATGCCTATTAGTCCTTACAGTTGGGGTTCCCTTTAAGAAACTCTCCATTGGTACTTTAAACAAAGCAGAAAGCTCAGACTTCTCTCTAAGTTTCCACAGATGTGATTGAGATTTAAAGGTTATGAATTATGTCGTCCTGAGTAAAAATAACTGTGTCTCTTAGAGGAATGACCCACATTTTAGGTCTAAGTGCAGCTTTTCTCAAGCAGAGGTCGCGTTTCCGTGCTGTACTATATTTTCCATGATGAGTTGTGTTTCCTTCAAACAGACCCACATTCCAGCGGACCCTTAAACGTCACAGGAGGCGGCGCTGCGTTCACTGCCCCCTCCCCCCAAACCACGAGGCTTTGGTGTTGACAGGCCAATCACCGCCCACATTCAATACAGCGTTTCAGCTCCAGCAGCAGACAAAGCGCATCAGTCTGTCGTGTTCACGCTCATATTTTAAACTCTATCTGTACCAAACTTAAAAACATCGAGTTTTTATCTTATTTCTCCTTCAAAGTGATTCTTTCAGCCTCGAATGTGGATCACAAAGGATGAAAGCAGCCGTGCGGGATTTCCACCCTCCAGTGCTGTTTCCCTTTAGAGATAGTGATGGGCCATTCAAGAACGATTCGACTCTTTGAGCCGACTCCTCACAAGAGAAGTTAGATCTTCCCTTTTACTGTTTCACTTCTTTCTTCCACTGAAATATCTAAGAGAGGGAAGGTCTTATCTTTCAAAACTACAAAAGATTTATTTTTCTTAAAATATTAATCAATAAGTGGGATTGTTTGACAATATGATGTTGTTTGTTCACTTAACTCAATTAATAGGATTGTATCAGACAAGTAACCATGATCTGGAAATCAAATCTCTAAATGTCCTGTTTTTTTTAATCAGAATAACTTGACATTAATACATTTGAAATGTCAAGATTATTATTTTTGGAAAACAAATGTAATTGTACTATAGGTAGCTGTATAACAATATTTATTCAGTTTAGTGGTGAACAGCAAGAGTCATCAAGCTTTTCAGTCAAACAAGCAAAAAAATGTGTCTTCCTATGTGCTCTAATTGCTGTTTCCTGAATTTATCTGCTGTACATTTTTACTTTTGCTTACTATAGTCACCTTGCCAACAAAGGAAAATGGAGCAGAGGAAACATTATCTGATTACAAGGAGTGGTGTGAAATTTAACCCCTGTCTAGGACCTAAATATTTCATCATTTTGAATAAAATATACACCCTGTTTGAGTTTTTTCTTTGTTGACTTTGTAAAACTTTGCATTAGCTATGCTGTTACGTAGGTTGGCTGTGGAAACGCACACAGGATCAGGCTTTTCCGATCTGACCCATACCAAACCGTACTGATCCGTACCAGACTGCCTGGTGGAAACATTAGTAATCCCAAAGGGCAACCTGTGGTCTAAAAAAATGAGACAACATGGAAGGGCTAAAAACTGCTGTTCCTCAAGTGACCGCTTGAGACTGGCTTCAGAAGTTAGCATATTTAAAGCCTGGTACAAACTATGTCTTCCATCTTTAGCGCTAATTTCACTAACGGCCCACACTGTGAGGGGGGTGAATTTTTTTTTAACTAGGCCGTTTGGAAGATATTAAGATTGAGAGCTTGCCCAATCAGAGCCACAGCTCAGATCACTGACTGACAGGCGCCTAATGGCCGTGAGTTTGGGCACTGTCGTTACCTGAAAGGTGCCGGCAACCCGATCCGTTCTGCGCATGTACAGAGCGCGTCCACTCACAAACATCTATCTCTCATACAATCACAACCATTAATAAATTCTCATTAATTTCTGACTATTCTATTAATTGGTCAAAAACTACTGTACTGCCTATTAACTGTACTTTTCAAAATATCCCAGATATTAAACTACATTCAGGTAATATTAAATACTTAGGAATAAATATTTCCCCCAGTCTCTCTGAATTAATAAGGCTAAACCATGCCCAGCTCTTAAAAATAATTGAGGACGACCTCACACGGTGGAAATCCTTACCCATTTCACTTATGGGGAGAGTTGCCACCATAAAAATGATGGTTCTACCTAGAGTAAACTATTTATTCTCAATGATCCCCACAAAACCTCCTTCCACCTGGTTTAAATCATTACACTCATTTATCAACAAATTTCTCTGGAAAGACAAACCTCCGCGTATTAGTTTAAAAACTCTACAAAAGACTAAAAACAACGGCGGTCTAGACCTGCCCAATTTTTACCACTATTTCTTAGCAAACAGATTGCAGTATATCTCAAAATGGCTTAACCCCAGCCTACTAGATGAACCATGGCGCGATATAGAACAAACACTTTGCAATGACCTTGTTATCTCTAATTTGCCATTTATTAGCTCAACTGTTAGACGTCATAAATGCTTTAAAAACATTAATATAAACTCCACTCTTACAGCTTGGTGGGAGTTTCTAAAACTAACCAATTCTTCAGTCATTCCGTGTAAACTTACACCCATCTGGAACAACCCTGACATCCTGCAAAATAAAAAAATGATTAACTTTGCACAGTGGAAGGATAAAGGCATTAAGCATTTTGAACATATTATTCAAAACAGCAACTTCATATCATTTGAGGAACTCATTGTACAATATGAAATCAGTAGATCCAAATTTCTAGAGTACCAACAAATGAAATCTATAATAAGAAAAAAGTATAATTTCAACCAGCTGGATATACAACTTCCAATCAGAGTTGCAGAATTTATAAACCTCAGTACCCCAAAATTGTTATCAAAAATATACAGATTGCTGGTCAAGACAGACGACTCCATTTCACTCCCAACGTTAAAGTGGGAAGCAGATTTATCCAGTAGTTTTAATGATGACTTCTGGTCACAAATATGTCTAAATGCCTTTAAAATGACTAAAAATTCAAATCTGCAACTTATACAATACAAAATTATCCACAGAATCCATTTCACAGGACAAAGGATGTTCAAGATGGGTCTAGTACGTTCAAATATCTGTTCACATTGCGCCAATAACGTACCAGACGATTATTTCCATGCTGTGTGGTCCTGTACACCTGTTGAGAAGTTTTGGCTCCAGGTATGTAAGGACCTCTCAGCATGGTTCAAGTGTATTATCCCTGTATGCCCCAGACTCTGCCTTCTTGGGGACCTAGGTGGAACCATCATAGATTCTAATTCTGCATACTTAGTCCTCACCGCCCTGTGCATCGCAAAGAAAACTATTCTCTTGAATTGGAAAAGTAAAAATAACCTGTCTACCAACCAGTTTAAGAACCTTCTTTCAGATTACATCAGCAACGATATAATGTCT
>RPOG01007656.1:0-17306 GCA_008086565.1 Thalassoma bifasciatum | reverse complement strand
CAAGAGGGAGAAATACAAGTCTCAGGAAAGGGCAACAACTCTTACTGCTGTGTTCACTGTTAATGTCCTAGAGATTTGAACTGAATGTTTCTATAAACTGTTCTTTGTTACATCACTGTTACAAACTATTTTTCAGGGTCCTATTCTTACGCAAAAAGAGAGAGGTTGAGAAATATGGAATCAGATTTCTGAGCGGCACTCTTGAAGGAACTCATTAATTCTGAGGCAGATACAAAAAAACGCAGCTACTAAAAAGGTCACTTCAGGCTTTCTCCTTGACTGAGTCATTTCCCATAAGACCCCTTTGTTCAAATACCTAAATCCTCAGCTGAATCACATAGGTACAGAGCCTGATACGTAGTCTAACTGTTTTATTATTGAAACCCTTTGGGTGAGCCAGTATGTTCTAGAAGACAGTATGGAAGACCAGTGTGGTTTGCCACAGTCCTTATTATAGGCGAACCACACAAACCTGTGTCATCATGTTCATATCACGCATTTAGTCTCACTACATGATAGCTATTTCGTGTGTGTGACCCAGGTCTCGTCAGTCTCTGCTCCTACTAGAGTAGAAAGCTGTGAGGGTTTGAGTCAGCTAACATTGCAAATGTTTATACTGCACAAACGCCAACATCTTATAGTTTTATGGCGCTTTTCCACTATGCAATTCCAGCCCTACTCGGCTCGGCTCTACTCTACTCGGCTCTACACGGTTTGGTTATCTTTTCCTCTAGCCCGACTACAGACTCACGGTGGGCGTGGATCTTATAACACAGCTGCGCTAAAGTGCTGCGCAGAAGTGTGTGCATGTTCATCTATAACGCCACACAAACATCATTTTGTACTAACATATGTGCCACTGTGGTCTTTGAATGAAAAAACAAAGCTTTCAAAAATAAAGTAATACAGCGGCTCAATGTCGGGCGTCATGACACAGGAGCGGAGGTAAACAACAGCCATGTGCTGCTGCACGCGGAGGGAAACGAAGCTTACCGACATTAAGTCTTCCCTGGATCCAGTGAGATCGCTTTAATTTTTGATTTTTGGGCCTGGTATACCAGAGATTTTTTGTTGATCAATCATTCTTTTTTGAACTGGTTTTCCTTTTTGGTTCCCTGTGGATTAATCGACTGATTGGTGCTTAAAGACTCTCGTGGCAGACAGATCGCTCCTGTGCCGACAAACTTTGATTTAATTTAAAAGACTCTTTGAACCAAACTATCTTTGCTGTTAACTTGTTTGTTGTTCAAAAAGGACTTTAAACTTATTTAGGAATCATGAAGGAGCATTTTAGGGCTGTATTTTGTCTTCAGTCAGTCTGGTTCTGTGCCGTCGGGTTTAAATGTCATTAAAAACCCGTCGCTGACTTATTCGTTTGCCTCTTGTAAATGATTCGTACAGAGTCTTAAGCTTCCGTGAGGACATTCTCTGACCAATGAGTGACCGGCAGACCGTCAACGTCATGTTTTAGTATCGGCTTTACTTGCTTGGAACTAGGGTAGAGTAGGTACTAAAAACTGGCGTCTGCCGTGTAGTACCGCGCTAATGGAAACGCTATACGAACCGGGTAGAGGCGAGTAGAGCCGAGTTGAGTAGGGCCAAGGCGAGTCAGTGGAAAAGGGCCATTACTGTCAGAGAACACAGCAAGTGTGACATGATAACATAATAATACGACGGAGAAAGACCTATTTCGTTAAGAATACTTTTTTAATGATATGCAGGTGTTTGTGTGTATGTGTGTGTGTGTGTGTGTGTGTGAAATTGTGTTGGTTTCCTGCAGCGGAGAGATTGATTTGGCCACACCACCTATGAAGAACACAGTATAAGTTGAGCTTCTGAGCTGGTTTGTGTTAATTAAAAGCAGCAAACGGAGCAATACAAATTAAAACCTAAAGTCAATGTGTGAGACACTTACCAGTGACTTTCCGGCTCCACTCTCAGAGAAAAAAACAGCCTTTTGAGTGTCACAAGAGGGTATGGTGGGGTGATCAGTGCCACATGTTATACTGGGTTAGGTGGATCTGTAATGATTAAACTTCTTTCACCCTTTAACTCCGGATGTGTTGGCGTGGACACATTTGCACAAGTGCACTTCCTTACGAGAAATAAGTATTTATCAAGTGTGTTTGACTTTTTAAGGTTTCCAAACACTTACGACTCTACAACGGGAAAGTCGGTGATACACCTATAATACCATTAAACAGAGACCGTAAATTCCTTTGGACGTTTTTGTGTCTGACACCTCGTCTACCTACTTTCCCTTCGTGTTTCTTTATCTCGTCTCAAAGAGGTTTATTGCTAAAAAGAAGATCCTCATAGGTTATAAAACCTTTATAAGTAATCAACTAAGGGTTACCCTTCAAAAGAAATAATAAGATTATTGAGAAAAGATCTCAAATCAATAACCTAGACATATACAAAAAGTCCATAACGAGGTTTGGAGTTGTGTTTTATTGTATACTGTAATACTCACTCTTTATGCTATATACGTCTATAAAGAATGAGAACAAAACATTTATTACAGTTATCTTTAGATAATTTCTGTTTTATGTATTCTATATGTGGCTTCTGACAAAATGTATGATCTAAAATTGTTGCCAAGAACGTAGTTTCACATAGTGTTTCAATATCAATTCCATGTAAGATTAATTTTATTTCACTGTTAGTCCCAGCACCACTTAACACCGTCAATTTTGATTTATTTCAATTCAATAATAACGTATTGACATCAAGCCATTTCTTTATGAAGCTCAACTCATGTTCTACTATTGTCAAACTTTTTCAATTGCTGAGCCTGAACAAAATAAATCAGAATCTGAATTAGAATCATTTATTGACAACTAGTGTACATGTTTCAGTACATAAGATTTTGCCTTTCAGTTTCATCCCATCCAAGAAACATAAAGAGACAGATACAAATAACATGGGGAGGACAGGAGAGGGAGAACTGGTAGTTCACTTTCCTTTCAGTGCTCCGTTTCATGAGATGGAATCAGGGGTAACACTAGGATAGGAGAGGAGGAAAAAAAACATGGTATCAGACGAGGCCCTGGATTGGGGCCTAGTATGGGATCAGGAAAAAACATCTCAGCATAGAAGCAACATTCAAGAACCATTACAACAAAGAACTCGAAGACTTGCAAATGTGGTATTGGGGAAAAGTCAAGGTTAGGGGGAGTCACAGTACAGACACTGAGGGAAGCGCCTCCACCCTCACATGGGCACGTCGCCTACAAGCGGCAACCTCCGGTCTGAAAAAATGAGACAACACAGAAGTGCTAAAAAGCTGCTGTTTCTCCAGTGACCGCTTGAGGCTGTCTCCAGAAGCACTGGAAGTCCTGTACAAGTGGACGGGAAAAAGGCAGTTTTCAGAGCTGAAATTAGAGCATTTAAAGCCTGGTACAAACTCTGTCTCCCGTCTGTATCTCAACTCAACTCAACTCAGCTTTATTTATGAAGCACTCTAAAATGCAACAGAGTTGGCCAAAGTGCTGTACACAGTCCTAAGCTAACAGTGGTAATCAAGAAACAAATCA
Organism: Thalassoma bifasciatum; assembly: GCA_008086565.1. NCBI lineage: Eukaryota > Metazoa > Chordata > Actinopteri > Labriformes > Labridae > Thalassoma > Thalassoma bifasciatum. The sequence goes on along the minus strand of RPOG01007656.1, from coordinate 13,770 downwards.
GTGTGTACAAAACAATAAAAATAATAAAAGCAATAAAGCATTAAGCAAGAGTATCGCTGATTTCGCCTCTGGCACACACTGTGAGGGGGGTGAATTTTTTTCTTACTCGGCCGTTTGGAAGATATTAGGATCCAGAGCTTGCCCAATCAGAGCCACAGGTCAGATCACGTGACTGACAGGCGCCCAATAGCTGTGAGTTTGGGCACTTGTCACTCGTCCCATTTCCAATATGGCCGTGCCCGCCGTTTAGCCTCAAAACGGATCTGCAGTAACAGACAGGTGACGTCACGGAGACTACGTCCATGTTTTATACAGTCTATGGTCGCCTACTACCACAGCACCTCACTGCAACAGGGGAACAGACAGTGGAGGGGGGGGGGGGGGGGGGGGGGGTGCCGGCATCAGGTGTTAAAAAACTGGAAATGGAGAGTGTGTTATCTGCATTCATGAATATGTTTGTGTAAGAGCAAAGAGCTGATGTTCCACCCAGACACAACAGTTCCGTCCTGATGATGACAAAGTCACAGCTGTTGCCGTGGAGATGGCCTCCGAGAGTTCTAAGGAACAACAAAAGTTCATTGCCTGGTAGGGGAGAGGTTAAGGAGTTGTGGGAAGAGCGTCGATTCTGCATAAACATCTCCAGGAGCGTTGCGAGCTTAACAGCCTTCCAAGGCCAACGCTCAGGGAACCGAATGAGAAAATAAAGATGTTTTGGTTTCAGGCAGACTCAACAATTCCCATCCACCTTCAGTCTTTGGTCTTCCCCAGTCTGGCGATCCAATGGTTCTAATTTGTTGGCTCATTACAGCCGAGCTGAACTGTCAACTTATCCAAGTTAGAATCAATCCTGCAATAATGTCCAGGAATGTCCCCCTGCTTGCGAATAAGTTCGCGCATCATATCAGTCTGAGTGCAAATCCCCTCCGTGACGGGCAGCTCCTCAATTGCCAAAACTGCTGCCAACGCCTTTTGAGCTTTGCGATAAAACAGGAAGCCGCCAACTCCAAACAGCAGAAGTCCTGTTATCATAAATCCAATCATGTAGACATCTTCGACATCCTCAACGGAAAGAATTAACAGGCACACAACCCTCCACTTGTCCCAGGAGTCGATCGTGTATCCGGCAGCAAAGGTTCCATCAGGACAGGCAGGTTCTACTTTACCCGCTCTTCTCATAGAAAACATTTGATCAATTGCAGACAGAGACAGTACAAGACGGAGAGCAGCAAGCAGGGAAGATAAGGGCAGGGAGGGAGCAAGAGAAAAAGCGTCCGCCTTTGCTGAGAGCCAGAAGAGAAATTTGTATAACCTGCTATAAATTTCAACTTATTAAATACTGTATGAATGTCGTTCAGATAAAGTATTAATAACTTAGAGAGGAAGAGATAAATGTCCTTTCATGATAAGGGTACTTTGGAGACTGAGATTCAATAAATAGGGCTCATGGGTGTCACTGTTCAGTTCTGCTCTGGAGGTATTAAGGTAAGGGTTCTGACATCAAACCTTTTCTACAAGAAAGTGCTCAATGTTGAAATGGGGCTCAGCATTTCAGCACTGTGCTTTTCTTGCTGGGGAAACCAAAGGTGTTGAAATGCGACGCTCAGCATATCAACATCCTGCATTTGCTGAAAGGAAACGGGTGTTCTCTCTGCCATCATGCAGCGAGCAGTGCACTCTGCTGAGTGTCATGACTGTGAGCAGCAACACTCACTGCAGAGTGGGAGAGGAGGGTGGGGATGGGGAGTGTGTGCATGTGGTGGGGGTGTACATGTGTGAACTGCAAGAGGAGTGTAAGAAGAGAAGAGAAACTAAAACTTAAGTATTGATCTCAGCATGCAAGTATCGAGCACTAATACAAACATTAGTATAAATATATGTTTCTATTTTCAGGTCAACCGGCCCAAAACTGATGGGTGAACTCTAGGGGTGTGGGGGGCAGCTGGGTTTCGCACATATTGTATTTTTCAAAGTTCTGAATGGAGCATAGCCAATTGGCATAAGTTCAGAGTTGCTGCAATTCAGTTTAGGAAGGCTGCTGTTTGTCCAGTGATTGATGTGAGGCAGTTTGTTAGGGNCCATCTTATTGGAGGTAGACCTTGCATTCCCCATGACAACAGATGGCAGGACAGGTCGATTTTCACCCTTCTTAGCACACCAGAGTACCAGCACATTGTCTTTGCCTCCTTCTCCTCAGCTTGGGAGCACTGGGCCTAGCACAGCTAAGCCTTGACATGTTGGGGATGACTAACAGCTAGGCTTCTCACTGGTTTTAATAGACGACATCACATAACTCCTGTTTTAGCATCCCTTCATTGGCTCCCCGTTAGTTTTAGAATTGATTTTAAGATTTTACTGATAACCTTTAAAGCGCGCACAGGGCTGGCTCCCAGTTACATCTCAGATCTTTTAACCCCATATGAGCCAGTCCGCAGCCTTAGATCCTCGGGCAGGAACCTCCTGGTCGTTCCAAAGTCGAGGCTGAAAAGCAGGGGAGACAGAGCCTTTTCAATCAGGGCCCCTCGACTTTGGAACGACCTGCCCGAGGATATAAGGCTAGCAGACTCAGTATCATCTTTTAAATGTCTTCTTAAAACACACTTTTACCGTCTTGCTTTTATGTGATGTCGTCTTCTTCATCTTCCTCCTATTCTTATCACTGTGTCTATTTCTTCACCTCTCTATTGTCGTCTTTTGTATTTTTTACCACCCTGTTACAGAGCTGACTCACTTATTTATTTATCTATCTATTTACCTCCCTATTTATTCATTCACTTACGAGTTTATTTTAATTATTTATGTTTTTATTTATTTACGCAATTATTTTCAATGAGTTGAGCACTCCAGTTTTCATTTCCACTCTAATTTTTAGGCTGTTTTATCCTTTTATTACCTTATTTATTCACTGCTATATTTCATTGTTGTTTTTATCCTCTCTATTGTTCCTGTTTGCTCTTTTACTCCTTCTCACCTCTGGTCCTCATGGTCTCATCATAGGGTCTTGCACTGCCTGAGTTCTCTTCTCTTTTAATTTTGATTGGTCTGTATGATTATTAATTTTTATTGTTGCTCGCTATTTGATTCACTGCTTGTTTGTTTGTTAATTGTTTGTTTGTGTGTTTGTTGATTTTGTCCTTGCTGTAAAGCACTTTGTGAACTGTTGTTTTTAAAGGTGCTCTATAAATAAAGTTATTATTATTATTATATTATTAAAATCTTGTGTAAAAAATGCGGCTGCAGTTACACATAAGATCTCTGGACACACAGAGGAACAAAAAGAGTAAAAACACAAATGCAAACACCAACAAACGAGCAAACAAAGTAATAATAGGTTAAAAATACAAAGAGATATATAAAAAAGACAAGGGATAAAAGGAGCAAAAAGAGGAACAGAGAGCTGCTGCAGCAAGCTGCCACCAGAGGGGTGATTAATAAAAAAAAAAAAAAATTGTTTTGAAGTTTTGATGACAAATTTTGAAATATGTTTAAAAGTCTGATGTGCATTAAATAAAATCACATTTTTTTTTTTTAATCTTCACTGGAATTCAGTGTGGAAATTAAACCATCTAAAGTGTTTTCTGCTGATAGCTTGCTTTTCAAACCTGAAGTCCACCCTTGTGGTGTATAATCAAGAGTTTGTGTACCTCAGGGGGAAATGTATTGGCCCTGTTACAGCAATGTCAGTGGTGACATATGGCAAATGAAATACATTGTGACAAATGTGATCTATCTGGAAAGTTGATATTACCTCTTGAAAAATTTCACTGTCTCATTCCCTCTGCTATCTGTCTTGGTAAAAATTTACTGGACTTCTCTCAGTTCTTATGATTGTCTTAGATCATATTGCAGCAGACAATCATTGCTATTGCTTATAGGGGGGCTCCAAGAAAACATGCTGCTCCCTGTGTTCTCTGCTCTATTTGTTTGAAGGCTTGCAGCTGTTTTACAGCTCAATGGAAATAGTGAGAGGCGTTCAGGAGATGCCGCTGGGCTCTCAAAGGTTCTACCTGCTGTGTTGTTCATCATTACAGCTAAGAGTTACCTGCTGAGCAGCAGGGCTGTTACTGAACTCTCCTCCATCAGCCCTAACTTTGAACTAAGCCCTGATATTTCTGTTAACTCAAAAAAGCTGTTCTTACTCAATGTTCATACTTAGTCCTACAAAACAAACAACAAAAAAATTCCAATAGCAATGCACTCCAAGGGGGATAAATTTGCTCTCACCAAAGCAAAGAGGTGACAGAGGAACGACTGGCTTGTTTTGTTGAGGATGGCTGTTAAAGGCGCTGAATGGATCAACCAATGTGTGAGCTTTTATGGACTGTGTTAAAAACTGAGAAAATTAAGATCCAAAATACCCAGTGCTAAGTTGCTTATGCAAACTAAATGTGCACGTGCTAATAGGTGGCATGTTGTGAGTAATCTACTAAGATGATGGTGCACAGTTGATAATAGGCACAAACCGCCCATGGAGAGTTTGAGAGAACAGAGTGGCTGTAAATGAAAAATGATGTTTGAAGCCATGGAGTTCTAGAGGGAGGAAATAAAAAAGAGACAAAGTATATATATATACAGTTGTGCTTGAAAGTTTACACCCCCCAGCAGAATTTCTGTTTTTTTGGCCTTTTCTCAGAAGAAAACACGTGTCTGTCAGGAGCTCAGAAACTCACTGAGCTTTTATACACACACACTGATTACAAGAGAATAGATCACAGATGAGGATGGTTACCTTTAGGAGACATTCAAACACATTTGTGTCATATTTTGTGCATTTATCAGGCCAAAATCACTAGGGGGTGTAAACTTTGGAACAGGGTCATTTTTGAAGTTTCTGTTGTCATTATGATTTAACAAGAGTAAACTCATTTTTTTTTCAATAAATGACTTCACCCAACCACTGACCATGAGTTATAAAAAGGATTTTGTGTTATCATTCATATTTTCTGAGAAAGGCCATAAAATTAGAAATTCTGCTGGGGGATGTAAAACTATCAGGCACAACTGTATATACAAGACGAAGGTTTTGGCACCCCTGGAATTTTTCCAGAAAATACACCATTTCTCCCAGAAATTGTTGAAATTACCAATTTTTTTGTATGTATGTGTTGATTTCCTTGATGTGCATTGGAAAAACAAAAAAAAACAAAAAAAAAGGAGAAAAAAGCCAAAATGGACACAATTTTACACAACAATGGGCCGGACAAAATTGTTGGCACCCTTTTAGACTTCTGGGTAAATCATTTAATTTCAAGCAGGTGACGCTTGTTTAAACTCAGCTGTGGTGAGTAACAGATGCAGGTAATATAGAAATCACACCCGACACCAGTTAGAATGTATAAAAGTTGACTCAACCTTTGTGTTGTGAGCCTTTGTGTATCACACCAAGAATGGAGAAGAGAAAGAAGAGCTGAGGAGTGTCTGAGGACTTAAAACGCAAAATTGTTGAAAAATATGAACTTCATAACTCTTGCGCTTTGTCTCCAACCATTTCTTGGTGCTGTTTGAGGTATTTTTTGGGTCATTGTTCTGCTGGAACACCCATGACCTCTGACACAGACCCAGCTTTCTGACACTAGGCCCTACATTACAGCCCAAAAGATTCTGATTATCTCCAGATTTATGACTCCTTCACACTGTCAAGGCCCCCAGTGCCAGAGGCAGCAAAACAACCCCAAAACATCACTGACCCTCCACCATGTTTGACTGTAGGCTCTGTGTTCTTTTCTTTGTAGACCTCATTCTGTTTTCCGTAAACAGTAGAATGACTTACTTTTCCAAAAAGCTCTACTTTAGTCTTATCTGTCCACAAAACCTTCTCCCAGAAGGACTGAGGCTTACTCAGGTACATTTTTGAAAACTCCAGTCTTTTTTTTATGTCTCTTAGTCAGCAGTGGGGCTCTCCTCTGTCTGGGCCATAAGCATTTCTTCTCACTCAGATGATGACGCAGAGCTGACACTTCTGCTCCCTGGGTCTGCAGGACGGTTTCACAACACAAAGGTCAAGTCAAGTTTTATACATTCTAACTGGCGTCAGGTGTGATTTCTACATTACCAGCACTGGTTACTTGCCACAGCTGAGTTTAAAAAAGCATCACCTGCTTGAAATTAAATGATTTACCCACAGTGCTGAAATGGTGCCAACAATTTTGTTCAGCCTATGTTTTTTGCGTTTTGTGTAAAACTGTGTCAATTTTAGCTTTTTTTTCATTTTTCCAATGCATATTTAGGAAATAAACACCACCAAAAACATTTTTATTGCAACAATTTGTGGGAGAAATGGTGTATTCTCTGGAAAAATTCCAGGGGTGTCAATACTTTCATTCACAACTATACATCAAGCAAGAATGGGAAAGAGTTCCACCTACAAAGCTTCAACAACTCGTGTCCTCACTTCACAGATGCTTAATGAGTGTTATTAGAAGTAAAGGTGATGTTACACAGTGGGAAACATAAACAGTTTTTTTTAAACCTGTTGCAGGCATCAATTTCACGTGGCAGCTGTATACATCTGTGTGTTTGGGGGTGACCACCCCCCGTGTCAACCGCTTCTGTCGAGTGGACATTTTCTGCCAGCAGTATGACAGAGCAGGCTCCACTTACAGCATTGTCTTTGGTGGTGATCAAAAAGGACATCTTGATGGAACTTTAACGCATGGATAATGTGTGCACAGTGGTGTAAAGGAACGAAGTAAAAGTACTTTGTTACAGTACTTAAGTAGGTTCTTGGAGTATCTATACTTAACTTGAGTTTTTTTTTGCTGCAACTTTCACTTTTACTTCACTACATTAAAAATAAAAAAAAATGATACTTACATTACATCCCCTACATTTATATTGTCAACATCGTTACTCGCTACAAAATAAAATGTGAATATAAATGACATTTATTTTCACATTTTATTTTGTAGAGGACCATGCATGTTCTTGCACAAATATCTGGGGCTCTCGAATGAAGTTGAGGCTCATCACAGCGAGACCACACATGCAGCCTGCGAAAGATCGTCAGAGTTTACAAACAACAGCATGATGGAAGCAGCCTCGTCCACTGGCAATTGTGAGGATACCGCCACATCACCACCTGCTGGTCGTTCCTCAGACAAAGACGAACACCCGTGGTCATATCTGAAAAGCTTTTGTCCTTTTGTCCGGATGAAAGACTCATCTTAGTCTGACTTACACAGGAAGTGCTCTCTGCTTGACGCGCGAGAAGTGTTAGCTCATGCTGCATAAAACCCTCTTAACACACTCGTTTCTCAGCTGTCAGCCCTGTTTACCACATGTACAGGAACCAATAACCTTACCCTTCACACGAAGCCTACTGTAGCTGGACAGGCTGCCTAAAAATCCATGTTTTTGCCGCGTAATCCTTATTAATGTGCGCAACAGGAGCGGTACAATCCGTGACCAGGGGCTATGATTTCATGATTTTAAGTGAACCTTGTCACAGAGAGAACAGAGTTGACAGCAAAGAAGACACAGAGCACTGATACAGCAGGTTTTGGTTTGCGCTAAGATGTCACACTAGACTGTGGTAAATGAGAACACATCTGCTGGTGTTTGGTCACCTGAGACTACAAACTCTTAACTCCTGCAAGGTTTTCTACCTGGTTTTACCTAGAAAGCTCAAACTTCACCCAGATGTAGATGGCAATGTGTAGAAGTGATGTGGTGGATGTTTTATGTCTGGCATAAAGCATCTCGAAGTTAATGATGATCAATAACTGGTCATCAAAAATGAGGAGGAAAAAAAAAGTGTTTCAGCTTCATTTATCCTGATGTAGACTTTAGCCACATATAAAAACACAACATTTTCTGGAACCGGAGACTTTAATCTTTCAAATGAGGTGTCACTGATGAATTTTGACATGATGAGTCTACAGTTATAAGCTTTAAAAACAAAGCATGGTATGATAAAGGGTAAAGGGAGGGAGAGGGGCAGCAAGAGTTGAAAGGAGCCTGGGGGGGATTAAACTTAATTACTCTTGTGAAAGCAACAACTATTTATCTGTTCTCTTTCTTTCTACTTTTACTTTTGATACTTAAGTACATTTAATATGAGCTACTTTAGACTTGTACTTAAGTAATTTTTTAATGGGTGACTTTTACTTTTACCTGAGTAGATCTTAAGGAAGATATCTGTACTTTTACTCAAGTATGGCTTTCAAGGACTTTATACACCACTGTGTGTACGACAGAGTAATTGAACTTCTCCTCATAAAACAAAAGAGGATGGATTTCGTGTGCAAATAATAAGGATAATTGGTGAGTAAAATGTTGCTATCTTGATAAATAATATTGCAATTGTATGGGGTTGCTACTGATGCTTTTCTACATGTTTCTACATGGAAGTTTCTTCAGTAAATGCATTTATTCTGGCAACACGAGTTATCTATCTGCAATGCATCACCTCTTTATACTGCATTTCTGTATAATTAGATGTTTTTTCAGAGCCATGAAATAGTTATTGAGGGTGGATTGATTCAGAAGGAGCTCCACTGAAGGCCTAGGTGTGAAATGAACGGCCAGCCACTGTTGTAACTGCTTAGCTTCTCCCACTTGCCATCATCAACTCGCAAAGTCATGTGCACACTGGGCGAATTGAGTAGGATTATTCCTGCAAAAGTTGAAATCTTAATTCTTAGGAAAATCCTGCAGGTATCTTCAGGTGACAAGAAGGTGATTATTTACTGCGATGCTATCGCCATTTCATAGTATAATAGATGAACCCTAAAGTTTGTATTCATGTGGGAATTTATAACTATGATTCAGATGTGGACTTTTTCAAATAAAGAAGGATAAAATGTTGGTGTTTTGTGCAGGGAGGTGTTGTCACATTATGAAGCGGTCAAAATTAGCACAATACGATCTTAGGTTCAGACTCTACCATATTTTTATCAAACAAATTGAGATGCGGAGTGTTCCTTCTTTTAGGTTGCTACTTGTCTTGATGGAGTGATGGTGCACTCAAAAATATGTAACATTGGCTTTGAACAGATAAATAATGTCAATTGGTTCCATCTTAGTATATTAAATTATTTGAAAGAAATGGTTTTAAGATCAACGTAGAGGACCCTGAAATTATTGCTTTTAACCACCCTAATACATTTACATGGAACTGGTTGACATATTACATAATGAATTTGATTAAAGTTGATGTTTTGTTCTTTTGAATGTGGGACCTGATGACAGAGCAGCTGAGAACCACTGTTCCTAAGAATAGAACAGACCTTACTATCATACAAAGATCATATCAATCATATCATATAAAGGTGTCCTCATGTCATGAGTCTTACCAGAAATACTCGTTGTTTTGTTTTATTTTTGTAGCTTAAGAGCCTGAGGACCCACAAAGCTGATCAGTGTGTGTCATTATAATGGACTGGCTTTTGTCTGCTTTGCTCTCCATACAAGCAGTTTTCCTGCATTTGCCTAGATCATTGGATATGAAATTGCTTAGTTATTATTTTTTAAATGCCTTGCAGACAAAAGACTGAACACCCTCAGCCACCAAAGAAATGTTATATTTCTATTTAGTCTGTGAATAGGTACATTTTTTTTGTATATGAATTGTCATAAATATTGTTACATGATGAAAGATTGCCCAAAGCTTCAGTCGTGCCCAAAAGTTTACACCCCCCAGCAGAATTTCTGAGGCCTTTCCTCAGAAAATATGAATGATAACACAAAATCCTTTCTATCACTCATGGTTAGTGGTTGGGTGAAGACATTTATTGAAAAAAAAAAAAATTTACTCTTTTTAAATCATAATGACAACATAAACTTAAAAAATGACCTTCTTAAGAAGTTTACACAACTCTGGTGGTTTTGGCCTGATAAATGCACAAAAGTTAACACAAATGAGTTTGAATGTCTACTAAAGGTAACCATCATCACCTGTGATCTATTTGCTTGTAATCAGTGTGTGTGTATTAAAAAAATAAACAGGGTCATTTTTGAAGTTTCTGTTGTCATTATGATTTCACAGGAGTTAACACAGTTGTTTGTTAACAAATATCTTCACCCAACCTCTAACCATGAGTGACAGAAAGGTTTTTGTGTTATCATTCTTATTTTCTGAAAAGGACAAAAAATCATAAAATTCTGCTGGAGGGGTTGTAAACTTTTAGGCACAACTGTATATGTGAAAGGTTGTGCATGTACACTTTCTTTCAGCTCTCACCAAACAGCATCAGGGAATTAATTACTTGGTTCAGAGGATCAACAAGGCAAAGTTCATGACTGTAGACAGATGACAGAAGTCCCATGTAATTTAAAAACTAGCCATGCAGTCATCTTCACCTCACACCCCTCTGTCAGATAGAGTCTTTTTCAATGCGGTCATTGTTTGTCTGCTGAGATGGGCTCAGTGAAATGAACAGTAGCTGATCCGTCATGTTCATGTTTCACTCAGCAACACTTTTAACCCATGATTAACATGAGGCCCATGGCTGGAAAACTCCTGCAGTGTTGGAAAAAAACATCACGGACTCCCACAAAACCCAGAGGAGCCCCTTTCATGTGGTGTTTTAAGTGTGTAACCCACATTCTGGCAGCCTGAGTTCACTTCCAGACTCCATCTTTTGGTTTGGCTTCCCATTGCCAAAGTGGTGAATACACACAATGTTCTTCATTAGTCCTTCAATTACCCACAGATGCAGACTTTGAAACACACAGACACACTTTGTGGCTGGTGGGAATGGAACAAAGTGGAGATGACGGGAGGTCAGACTTCTTCCACACCTTGAAAATCTGCTTAGCTCAACCGTCTGTTCCTGGTGCCATGGCAACGGCATTAAAAACATTGAGGAAGCTTCCTCGGCTCCCTTGGACTTTTTCCATAAATATTGAGCAGACATCAGACAGGTTAATCTCAAGCATCTGGATACAGGCTGTCAGGCACAAGCATTCTTCTGTGTTTATTTAGGTTTCTTCATATATCTATGGCACGAAAACATCCTGAGATTGATCAGATCTCCATGTCTTTGATTTAAGTATTTGCTTATTACACAGCATGGTATAGTTACAGAGCTGCAATAGATTCGAATATGGTGTTCAAGGCCACTCATTTCAGTTGTTCAATTTTAAAAAGTTAAACTCATATGTTGAACAGAATGAGTAGAGGTGAATAGATTCACCTCATTTTGTTACTCTATACTTGTATATGTGTAATGACAATAAAGCTGAATCTTATCTCATCTCATACACAGAGTGAAATATTCTAAACATTTCCCGCAAAATCTGGAATATATGTTGCACTAGTATTTTGGAATGCTCTCAGGGCAAAAGGGTTTCTGTATCATTATTAACCTTTGAAAAAAAAATAATCTATGCAATTCATTTCAATACTAATGAAATTTATATATGGGGCATTCTACAGAGGTAGGCCAAATTGCAGCCCCATGATGCTAATCATACTCTAGAAAATAATAAAGTGTTCAAACTTTGCAGACATGCAAGTATCATATAATGATCTATTTTACCACACAACATTAGTTGAGATTCAATGAAAATGAATGTGTAAAAATCACATTTCATATGTCACTTTCTATTGGGAGGTGGCTGTCCCAACCTCCAACCCCTTAATTTCAATTCATGAAAATAGCACTCAAATGATTTTTCCCATTGCAGATATAGGTGATGTTCAAGGTGAATACATCTTCCATGGCTTATTCTTTAAGATCTTTGATGAAACTTTCCCTTTTCAAAATAGTAAAAAAGCCTCTGGCCCCAGCAAATCCTGGTTAACTAGTGGCTTGAAACGTTCGATTACCAGGAAGAACAAATTGTATCGGGATTACCTCACCAATCCCACCCCACTACTTTTAATCACTACAAAACATACAGGAATAAATTAAATCACCTGTTGCGATCATCTAAACATACATTTTATGAGAGGAGATTTTACGATTCTCAGAAGGACATGAAAACTACATGGAAAATCACAAATGAATTTACAAATTAAAATAATGAAAGTTCTGCTACTCAAAATCAATTCAAAGATGGAGATAAAATAATCACAAATCCTTTTGAAATAGCAAATAGATTTAGCAACTTCTTTGTAAGCCTGAGTTCCTCACTTTCAGATAAAATACCACCGACCCCCCTTTCTTTATCTCACATAGAGAGACCGTCCTGTTCATTTATACTATCTTCCATCACTGAATCTGAGCTTATACAAGTTGTTCACAAACTCAAATCAACTGCATCAGGTCATGATGAATTAAAATCTACCATCCTTAAAAAATGCCTTCCATACATCATTAAACCACTTCTTCTCATTTTTAACCTCTCGCTGGAAACAGGAGTATTTCCTGATCAGTTTAAGAGGGATAAAGTTATTCCCTTTTTCAAAGCAGACAATCCCTCCATATTTTCCAATTACAGACCAATATCTATTCTTCCATGCTTCTCTAAAGTACTGGAAAAATTTGTCTACACCCGTTTGTTTAGATTTTTCAATGATAATAATATTCTTTATACTCATCAGTATGGACTCAGAGAGAATCATCCTACTGCAATGGCCCTCACCAAACTTGTTGAAAACATCACCAAGGCCCTTGAGAAAAAGGAAGTTACACTTGGAGTGTTTACTGGTTTATCAAAGGCGTTTGACACAGTCAACCATGACATTTTATTACAAAAGCTTTCTCATTATGGTGTAACTGGTACACATCTCTTATGGTTCAAAAGTTACTTGTCAAACAGACAGCAGTTTGTTTCTTGGAATAATTCATTGTCGGATTACAAATTAATTTCTTGTGGGGTGCCACAAGGATCAATACTTGGGCCTTTATTTTTTCTTATTTATATTAATGATTTATACTTGGTCTCTAAGGAAGCATGTTTTATTCTTTTTGCTGATGACTCAAACATTTTTCTATCCGGCAAAAATCCTGATAGTCTTGTAACTGGAATGAATAGTGTCTTGTGTAAAATCAACACCTGGTTTAGAGCAAATAAATTATCACTTAATGAAAAAAAAAAAAGTTCACACATGATGTTTATTCCAAAAAAAATCAGCTTTCAGTAATTCTGTACCCACTGTAAACATTGACAACTATGCCTTGGAAAGAGTAACAGTGACTAAATTTCTTGGCATTCTCATTGATGAAAACCTCAGCTGGAAAACTCCCATATCCTTCATCTCAAACAAGATTGATGAAAACATTGGCGTCATCAGAAGAATACAACGTGATATTAAGAAAAATCCCTCTTAATCTGTATATCACAATGATCTATCCATACATTTCTTACTGCAATATTGTCTGGGCCAGCACCTTTAAAAGCAATCTCAGCTGCATCTTCTCTCTCCAGAAACGTTTTGTTTAAATGATCGCATTCTCTTATAGACTAAGCAGCTCTACTCCTTTGTTTCAATCTCTCTCTTTCTTTCTTTATTTGACCTCAACAGGCTGTAACTATGTTTGTTTGTCTTTCAATCTGTAAACTACTTACTCCCTGTCCATTTCCAAAACTTATTTCAGTTTAATTTCCAAATCCATCACTACAATACCAGGTCAGTCAATAATCTCCATCCAGCTTTTTTCAGGAGAACATTTTCTCAATTCTCAAAATTTTTTTGAGGAGGCTCTCATTGTTGGAATAATTTACCAATTCACATCAGGACCAGCACCAACTTAAAGTCTTTCAAAAAACTAACCATACAGTTCTTATTGGACCAAGTAAACAGCTCAACATCCTAATCCTTCTCTTATTTCATCCCCCCCCCCACATCTTTCCTTTTCTAACACTGTAATTTTTTTTTCTTTTTTT
>RPOG01007655.1:0-17307 GCA_008086565.1 Thalassoma bifasciatum | reverse complement strand
TTGGAGCTGCAGCGTGGCGCATTGAGAGCAGAATGATTCTATTAAGCTCTCTGCATCACATAAGCTGTGTCAAGCTATGTTTCTGATTAAGCGCCTCCTCGTTTTATTCCTGCATACGGGATAAAGTTGTGAAAATGACACTTTAATATTTCAGCTGATAAAAGCCAGGGCAGAAAGCTGACAGGTTTGGCTTTTGGCTTCCTTTTATCTTTTCTGGATCATTCAGACGAGTTGGCGTCAGCAAAGATAAAACGTTCATCATGGTGGTAAAACTGCAGTTTGCACACTTAATATTCTTACAGGATCTGATTCCTGTACAAAATTTAATGCAAACATTACATTTTAAAACCTGAAGACGTAAAACAAACTGATAATATTTCTTATACTTATTTACAGACAACTGCAGAAGGCAAAAATGGCAGATTATAAACATGACAGCTATTATCTCAGTGACTTTATGGCATGTGCTGCAAAATTTGCATCACTTTAAAGGTTTTAATGTGACTTTTAATGATATAAATAAGCTGCACTGAAGGTGTCACAAATGAAAATAGAGTTACAGCGCACTCTACTGGAAAAAAACATGTAATGATGGATTACCAAATAACCCCAAGCACTGTTTTCTGCATGATTATCAATTAACAGATACACAAATAATGATATCAGTGGTAATTTTATACAACTGGTAAGATATATTTTGAAAGTTGGTGAAAGTTTTGTCAAATATTCAGACACTTGTTGGTCAATAGATTCAAATAACGTATTAAAGTGATCACCCAAACGATAAATTATAAAATGATAAATAATAGTTGAATCTGTTATTTAATTGTATTTGATGGATCTGTTCACATCCTGCGACATCATAAAGATGCGCACGTGTTTCAGTAGCTGCATTTAGCTCCGTTCATTCAGAAATGTTGGCGTTTTTTCAACACTAAATTTAAACTGTAAGCAACATAAAAATGTCTGATGTTCTTGTGTTTCAAGTACATGGGCCAGACGTGACCATCAAACAGGCCTGGGGGGTCTGGCACCGTGTAGTTCCTGTGGTCATTTCGAGTCGACTTCTATCAAGTTCTGAGAGCTACCGGTGTCATGGAGTCAAAAGTGACCGTGATAACTAGCGACTTTAGCCAAACACGTCACTGATAATCAGCCGACAGTCACCAGTTAACATGGTCACACTTCGCACTGAAACACCGGTGACACCTGCAGCTGAGTTATCAACAGTTTTCTTTGTTCAACCTCAGTTAAGTGCGTCTCCAACAAGTAACCCCGGATGTTTGTATATTCTCTGAAGTCACGTTTGACCATGTTAGATCTCATCTCTAAAACCGTTGCTCTTGATGTTAACCCTCTGAAGCAAAGTGGTTCCTGCAGCACACAAGTTATTTTCTCCTGAACGCTATGGTTTCTCTGGAGAAAGTGTTTTTGTTCCTCTTAAGACATGAATTCTTTTTTCTGTTACTATTTTTGGACGTACATTTTTTTCTGAATGGTACAGACAAACATCACGGGGTTGAAAAGCTTATCAACTATGAAAACCGCATATGGATGTATATGTACTACGTTTGTTTAAATCCTTCTCAGTTTGTTCTCCATTCAATTTCATACTTAATACTCCATACATACTATGTGTACTATGATATTTTAATCCATTGCCCACCCCTTTTTTATTTATTTATTATTTTCCTCTCTCTAAATTATTTATTTACAAACCCACCCTATTTTTTTTTTTTTTTTTTTTAACTGTGCTTCTCCCTTTCCTTCTGTTCGTGTTCAATTATCTTTGTTCTTCAATTGATTCTAAAAACTTTGTTAAAATGTTTAAATATAATGGTAAATACAAAAATGGAATCCATAACAGAAAATTGTAAAAGGAGACATGAATGTATATTTAAAATGTATGCAATATTTTTTTTCTCAATAAAAACATATTTGACTAAAACTATGAAAACCGCAGAGTTGAGATAAGTGAAAATATGTTAACATGTTTTGCAAAGTACAAGAAGTAACTGAGCTGTTTTCCACTGAATTTGAATCATTGGATTGTGTTACATTTAGGGATTGGTATAGAAAACCAATTCCTGTTAAGAATCAATAAGAAATGGTCCAATCCATTGATATCAATAAGCTTTTTGCTTCACGATTATTAATTCTTTTCCACAGCTGAAGATATGATCAGCACTTAAAGATTCTTACAGAGAAAGCAGATAAACTTTTCTTTTCAAACTAGGATCCAATGACTTTCATATTTATTATGTTGAAATGCTGAGCATCAAGTTTTGATTTGATGATGTCGTAGTGGGAGGAGATGACGGTCCCTTGAAGACCAAGATTTAATATAGAGCAATGGAGATGTAAAGGTTATAGTTGTGGCTTAGCATTTCAACATTAAGCATTTTCTGCAAGGAAATGCGGGGGCCCCCTCTAGTTTACTTGAAACTCAGTAAACTGTTAACAAAACCTGTGGAGCTACCTTTGGAAAATTACCAGGAGGAAATCGATGTAGAGTCATATCGACAAGTGGAATCAATAATGGTATTGGAATCGATAAAATCTTATCAATACCCTTTCCTAATTATTGTCCAAAGATGAATAACAACAATCAAGTAGAAACTCTTGACACAGGCTTCATTTCATGTGTTTAACAAGGAACATTTAAGATAGAACAGATTTTTTCCCTTAAATTTCACTTTATTTGGGTGACCTGCCACATGATATAAGCAAAGACACTAAATATCTTTTAAAAATATTTATCATTGCTGCTAAGAAAGCTATCACCCGTAAATGGCTACAGGCGGAAGCACCCACAATACAAAATTGGATAGAAATTATAAAAGAAATTCATGAAATGGAAAAAATGACTTTTTTATTAAGATTAAGAAGAGATTTGTATATTTCAAGATGGGAAAAATTGACACTTTATTTTGGAATAATTGATGTGGAGGGTGTCTGCTCCTCATTCCAACTTACGAAAACAGTAACATTTAACATTTCATCAGAACATTAACTTATGAAAGTGCAGTACAAAAACCTATGACTGTTAAACTCCCCGGCAATTGTGAACATTTCAGACCTGGCAACGTTTTTGATGTTTCTTGTCTTGTATCTGTTTTTTCTTTTTCATGTTACTTTTCTTTTCTGTCTTTGCTGTTCATAAATGAAAAAATGGAAATAAACTTTAAGTGTTAAAAAAAAGAACAGATTTTTTCCCATCATTGCTGGTTGGCTCTAACACAGGTATTTCTAGAAAATTCATACAGATTTATCAGCAGGGAGCCAATGTAAATTTCTAAAGGGTTAATTTTTTTAATCCAGTCCACCTTTACTGTGAGAATAATCTCCTTATTTGCAGCCGAGGATGAAGTTTTGTCGATACTTGGCTGCGGCTCTGCTGCTGAGATAAACGGTGTCATCTCTGTAAGTCTTCCCTTTTAAAATTCTGTCGGAAAATCGTAGTTAAATCCAGCGTCTTAGGGGAGCGACAGAGAGAAGACTAACCTTGGCTAACTCTCCCAGTGCTTGAACTTTTGACAGCATCACACGATTTATCTCCTCTCTTCCCTCTCAGGGTTCTCCAGTAAATCCCTCTCTAAACCCAGAGTGTGGTGGGAAAGAAGATGAGCATTAAGATGGAGGTTTGGCCTTCAGGACACGAAGCATTGTCTCCGTACGGCTCAAAGACGTGTCAGCGAGGAGGAGGAGGAGGAGAGGGAGCGCTCGCTCTTCTTCTGCTGTATAATTGGTGGCGGTTACGCTTACAGTTTGCTTACATTTCCCTCAGGTGGAGCAGCTCGACACAGAGCATCAAAGAGACGGAGCTTTTATTAACACTGGGTGTGTGAAGTTCACAAACACAACGCACCCGCTTGACACACAGTTTAAGGAATGTAGAGTTAAAAAATTAGGGCTGAACGGTTTTCAAAAATAATCTGCACATGAACAGTTACATTAAACACAGCACAAAAACCCACCATTACTACTATTTGTTTCCATTTTTTGTCCATTTTAGTCACTTTTCGTGTCATTTTTTTGCCACTTTAAGACCATTTTTGATACCTTTCCCTATTTTCCACGTTCGCTCCCAATCTTCTTGCCACTTTTTGTTGTTTTTTGCCCATTGTTAACACTTTTCAAAATTTTTTTTTCCAATTTTGGACCTTTTTTTTTTTTTGCAACAAATTGACTATTTTCCAACTCTAATCCCAATTCCCTACCATTTTTGTTGACTTTAACCGTTTGTACCACTGTTCAACTGTTTCCCATCAATTTTATTAACATTTTTGTGTCTCTCTGATTTTCTTTGAAGCTTTTACCAAATTTCTTCACTCATGTTCGTTGCACTGTCAATTTTCTCTTTTCTTCTGCCACTATTGGACCATTTTTTGAAACAAACCAACTATTTTCCAAGTTTAACCCCAACTTCTTTACCATTTTTGTTGACCTAGGCCATTTTCACTCCTTTAGCCACTTTTTTCGCCACTTTTATCAACATTTTTGCTACTTTCTGAATTTTTTTTTAACATTTCCTCCTAAATTTTTCTCACTAATTTTTGTTGCCTTTTTTTGTTTTGCTATTTTAGTCATTTTTCACTCTTTTTGCCACTAGGGGACCATTTTTTGAAACAAACTGACAATTTTCCAAGTTAAAGCCAAACTTTCTTGCCATTTTTGACGACTTTGACCATTTTGAGATTTTTGACCACTGTTGACTGCTTTTTTTCACCATTTTTCCTACTTTCTGAATTTTTCTGACTAATTTTGTCGCTTTTTTTGCCCATTTTAGCCACTTTTCACCTTTTTTTTTGCCACTTTTGGACCATTTTTTGCTACTTTTCCAGTATTTCCAGGTTTAATCCCAATTTCAATGCCTATTTTTTGTTGCTTTTTTGGCAATGTTACTACTTCAAATGAAGTTTTATTACTACTCTTTGCTGTTTTTGCCTCTTTTTTACCACCTAGATTGCTTCTTTTGTAAAGGTCGTTTTTAACAGTTTGTCTCTTTGGTTGAGTAACTCTGGTTTAGAACAGAAAACATCTGCGGCAAAAACTGTAGCTGATATTTTGACACATCAGGTTGTGAAAATATTGCACCTCTGGGATTAGGATATTGCAACAGGACATATTGTGATTTCATCTAATTTGGATTAATTGCCCAGCCCTAGTTCAAATAAATAGCTTTTGACTCTGTTCCAGCTTTTTTTCTATCTGAATGACAGTAAAAGCATCACCTGCGTCCCACAGACTCCTCTCTGTCCCCTGATAAAGCTGATAAACCATTTCTGAGTCCAGCTGCTGTCTCACTTCCTGTCATTTCCAGTGAAGCCTCCTGAGTGCCGCTTTTCTGGACATGTGGGTTTATTTTTGGAAAAGCTGCTGACACACTGGGATGTCTACAGACACTTTGTGAGGAGCAGTGAAACCTGAAGGACTCAAACTTGATCCTGAGTGAATTATTTCTGAACTTCAGGCCAACATTTTACCTGGTAGCGTCAAATACTATGAGGAGCTGTTTAACTCAGTGACTAATTCAGAGCTGTTGTCTCTTTTCATTGATACCCTGTGGATACACTGACTCCTAGTGGACAGAGCAGAAACTACTCACATTGATCCAGGTGCAGGTATTAAGGGACAAAAACATGTTTCACCATTATCTGACACCTATTTGAAAACAACACCACATCTTTTTCGTTCTTTAAGAGGATAAGTTCTCCATTTAAACTGCACCGTCACATTCTGTTTGTAATGTATATATTGTGTATATATACATATGTAGTGTATATCTGTATTGTACCAATTGCACACTTCTTAGTATTTTATTCTATTTTTCTTTATTTTTATTATATCTTTTCTTATTGATTACTCTTTTTTTATTTTATATCTGATTTTTATTGTATTCCTTGTCCTTCTCATCCCTAATTATTCCTTTCTACTCTTGTACTGTGTGATGAGCATTCGGCAACACTACTTTTACTTAACAGGAGAAATAAAGCATTTCTGATTCTGATTCTTTAGCGTAACCTTGTGCAATAGTAATGGTATATTTATATTCATGTTGTTTTTGTTCATTATCACTGTGCAATAACATGTTAAACTTTATGTGCACTGTCAATACCTGTGTCTCTGAATATACATATTACACATTATACATATTACATTGCTCTTTTTGTAAAGAATGCAGCCCTCAGTTCATCTGTTTATATGAAACAAAGCATTTATTTTTTTTAGATTTGACTCTTTTTGTACAACTTTTTGAAGAAAAATGTGATCTATTTAACAGCCTAAACTACTACCACCTCCTTAAACAGTGAGTCTTTTTTCGTCTTTTGTGGCAGAACAACATTAGCAACACCTCCTCCATAGTTTAAAGTTTGTTTTGAGTTTGTTGTTGTCATAAACTTCTGACTCCGGGCTGCCAGATGTTTTGGTGAAAATCAATGCAAACGTAAAGGACGTATGGAAGCATCTGAGCTAGTTACATCATTTGAAACAGACGTACAGATTTACATACATGAGAATAAAGTCCTCATGTTATTGCATTAACAAAATTATGTAATTAAAGTCCTTATATTAACAGATTAAAGCAATAAAGTTTTGTTTATTTGTGACATCACAATATTCAAGTTGTAATGTCGTGATATTTAAGTCTAAATGTTACTTGATTGAATGTGATAAAAGCCCTCATGTAAAAAGATATAAATACTAATGTTATAAGTTGCAAAAGGCTTTGTTACAGATTTAATCAATAATGTTGCTGCATGAAATTTGTGATATTACAACATTAAAGTCGTAATGTATGTGAGATTGAGGTTGTAATGCCATTATATCTTAAACAATGTTACAGATAAAAGAAATAAAGTTATGAAATGAAACTTGTGATATTAAAGGACGGTGGTAACTAATTTATATTAAAAGTGTAATATTTTGCTTTTAAAGTCTTAGTTTCACAAGATTTTGTTCAGAATGGTATGAGATTTTTATCATGACAAGATTAAATTCATATTTGTATGAGTCATGTTTGTTATGTTTTGAAGGGTAAAGTTGTATTTTGATAGTAAATAGATCATTTTAAAACAAGAGGAAAGTCTTTATGTAACAAAGTGAAAGCCTGAATGTTAAATGATTAAAGTAATAATGCTATGAGATTAAAAACTTTATAATTCAAGGTTTCATGTCATATGTTTATACAAGATTAAAGTTGTAACAGTAGCATGTAAACATTATAAAGATACACTAACAAGGTCATAATCTTATTAGGTTATAGCTGTAATGTTTAAATTATGTTCTTGTTTGCTGACAGGCAGCTTGTGTTTACATCTGCAGCAGTTTTTTAATCATCTGTAGATAAATTTAACTTCACAAGACGATCCACGTGCGTTATTTTTTCTTCTTTTGTGATACTTTGGCTTTTTTAAAGGTCAGTCATCGCCTCAAAGCTTTTCAGCCTAACAAAACTGAAACTCAAGTCTCTTAATGTTTCAGTTTTCTCTTCCTAAAAACATTTTATAGAAAAATAAAGGAGATAAACACCTGATTTATAAAAAAAAAACAACCTCCGCTCTCTCTGTCACTCAGTCTCTCGCGTGTCAGTTATGTTGCACATGACCGGATGAATTATTTATGGCATCTTTACAGTCACTCTCACACACACACACACACACACACACACACACACACACACTCCTTTGTGCTCTCACAGATGCTCAAGGTCAATTTGATGCACCGAATTTGATTTGCTTGAGTACTGCACAAGAAAAGATGTGAAGTGCGTGTGTGCGCGTGTGTGTGCACGTGCGTCTCAGTGTCTCCCAGCACTAACCCTTTAGACCAATCAAGCGATGTGGAGCAGATTCCCTCGGCCAATCACATCTGAGTGCTGCTAAATGTGATTATGCTGCACTTTGAGGAGACGGAGGTGGAGAAAGAACATCTTCAAGGTGTCTTGTGTTTTCATTTCAGCTCCGACCGCACGGCTTAGTCACACTTCAAATGTCATCCATTAGCGGGAAAGGATGGACTTCCTGCCACTTTGTTAAAGCCAGATGTTGACAAACGATGAAATGTTGATGAAGTCGGGGAGAAGAGTTAGGATAAGAATGACAGATTATGGTTTTGAAGGAGGCTGCAAGTTAAAAAAGTGATGATGTATAACTATTTCATGGAGGAACAGATGTAATTCTTTTAGGAGGCTCTTTTCAGCTCGGTGCAGAAATGTTTCTCTTTGTGGAGACTATTTCCAGCTGTGGACTGATACACATTTAACGCATCGCTGAGTTCAGCAGCAGGACAATGTGTTTGAGTCAAAGTGCAGCTTCAGAGCTCACCACTGTTTCTAAATCTTTGATCAACTTATTTTCCATGACAACATAATTTCATTTTGAACACAATCCTAGAAGTCTTGTCTCTTTCTTTTTATTCTACATCAAGAAGCAAATATGTGATAAAGAAGTGGGCAGGAAGCCTTTTTTAAAGCAGCTAATTCTCTGTGTAATCCATGCTGCCGTTTATTGAAAAATAAAGCAAAAACTGGAGCTCACTGTCAGCTCTCTTCCTCTCTTTTATCTTTGTGGAGTTGCAGTGGAGGCAAGCTCTTCAAAAACCCTCTCCTTAAAGGCACATCACTTTTACAGAACAACAAAAACTGTCAAATGTTTCGCCGTGTGAGTACAACCTTGGAAGAAAGATGAAAAATTAAACATGTTTTGTTTTTCTTTTTGAGTCTGTCTCAAAGCTTCAGAGGAGACAAAGTGACGAGGAGACGAAGCTCCTCTTCGTCAGACGCTATTTCCAGCAGCTAACAGACCGTGAAGGGTGATCCAGAGAGCACATAGCTTTTTAACACCAAGGACATCAATCAATCTTTCATTAAAGGGATGGCTACTAAGAGTAAAATACACTCTGTTTCCCAAACTAATTTAAAAGGATTGAAAAGGACGGCAGGTCACGTGCAGCATCTGTTAAGTAATGTAATATTTTTGGTGTTTGGAGTTAAAAGAATACAACAGAGTAAGATTAAAGATGAAATGAAACAAGATTAAAGTTGTAATGTTGCACAATGAAATGAATAATGTTAAATAATGAATGTTGAAAAGTTGTGTAATTAATGTTTAAATGTCAGAAGAAAAAGGTCACAAATTAACAAGCTAACACTCGTTACGTAACTCAGTGAAGGTGTTGTGTAACAGAGATAAAAGAAGTAATTGGAAAAGATTTCATTATATTAATACTATAGTGTGAGAAGGATAAAATACTAATGTGGGAGATTAAAGTCTTGATTATATGATATTGAAGTCCCAGATTAAAGTCTTTATGTGACCAGATTATAGTCCTAATGTTACAAGAATATAGCCCTTAAATAATAAGATTAAAATCTTAATTTAATGAGATCAGTGTCCCTATGTTATGAGATGATAGTCCCAATTTTAAAAGATCAAAGTCCAATTGTTGCTAGAATAAAGTCCCAGTGTGATGAGATTATGGTCCCAATGTTACAAGATTAAAATCATTAAATCATGAGATTAAAGTTTTAATATTATGAGATTTAAGTCCAAATGTTATAAGATTAAAGTCCTTAAATCATGAGATTTAAGTCCCAATTTTATGAGATTATAGTCCTGAAATCATGGGATCAAAGTACCAAAGCTATGAGATTATAGTCCTAATGATACAAGATTAAAGTCCTTAAATCATGAGGTTTAAGTCCCAATTTTATGAGTTTTTAGTCCCAGTGATATAAGATTTAAGTCCTTATATCATGAGATTTAAGTGCCAATGTGAACAGATTACAGTCCCAAAATCATGATACTTAATATCCAATGTTATAGGATTAGAGCCGAAAAGTCATTAAATTTAAGACCTAATGTTATGGGGTAAAAGTCCTCAAATTATGAGATTATAGTCCCAATGTAACACAATTTTAAAAGACTGAAGTCCGATTGTTACAGAAAATAAAGTCTCAATGTTATGAGATTATAGTCCCAATTTTATGAGTCTTAAAGTCCTTAATTTATTAGATTGAAGTCTCAATGTTATGAGATTAAAGTCCTTAAATCATTAGATTAAGTCTCAATGTTATGAGATTATACTCCCCATGTTGTAAGATTAAATTCCTTAAATCAAGAGATTGAAGCCCCATAGTTATGAGAATATAGTCCTGAAAACATGAGTTTAAGTCTTAATGTTACCAGATTGGTTCTTAAATCACAATATTAGTGATAATATCCCAGTGCCATAAGATCAGAGCCCAAATGTGATGAAATTTAAGTCCTAATGTTATGGAACGAAGGTCTTTAAATCACCAGATTATAGTCCCAAAGTTACAAAAATATAGCCCTTACATTATGAGATTTAAGTCCTAATTTAATGACATCAAAGTCTTTTTGTAAGGAGGTTATAGTCCTTATGTTGTGAGATTTAGGTCCCAATGTTATGATAGTTCCTTAATCATGAGATCAAAGTCTTATTGTTATCAGAATAAAGCCTTTAAGTGATTACAGTCCTAATTTTATGACATCAAAGTCCTTCTGTAATAAGATTACAGTCCAATTGTTATAAGATTAAAGTCCTCATTGTATAAGATCAATGTTCCTGATATTAACAATAATAAGACCTGATGCTTGTGATATTTTGGTTAGAGTCCCTATGTAAATCCTATTGTTACAAGTTTAGAAATGTTGAGTTACAGATTAAATAAATTTACTACATGAAATGTATGAAGTTGCAGCATAAAAATAATAATGTAACAAGATTAAAAATGTAATAATTTGCTTTTAAGACTTGTATTACAAGCCTAAAGTCATTATGGTATGAGATTCTTTCTTATCATGATAAGATTAAATTCATATTATTACAGGATTTAAGCTAAGATGTGATTTGACTCCTGATGTTGCTAGAGTCAGGTTGTAATTTGACAGTTACAGATCATAATAAACAAGTTAAAAATGCTTTCATGATTGAAGTAGAAGACTGACAAGATTGAAGTCATAACTGTACAAGATTAAAACAATCCACAACCCAAAACACAGGTTTAAATTAAATGGAAATGTGCCTTTAATAAGCAGATCACAGGACAGCATTAGCATTTAGCTACGCCTCAGAGAACTGCCTCTGTTTTCTATCAGCGACTGTCTTTTCCTTTCCCTTCATTATCTATTTACTCCGTTTTTAAATTCAATTAGGAGCTGAGGCTCAGAACGACCGGAGCAGAAAGATAATTCCATTAATAACTCTTAAACCCTAATAAGAACCAGATCTGTCTTGACCCTTCTCTCTCTCCATCCTCTGATTGTTTGGCCTCTGTTTGGGTTTTTTGGATTTTGCTGCGCTGTCAGACGTTGCAGGCGACTCTTTCTGCTGAGTTTGTTTGGTGACGAGCGCCTGATGAGTCTCTGAGAGAAGAAGAGCGGCTGCTGCCAGTGCATTAAGTCAAAACCTCCACAGGCTCCTCCGGTTACAGATTCTTGGACCACGATAACATTGTTAGACCGGGATGATTCAGCAGGACCTGAATCCAGAGCTGCAGACTGCAGGTGTTTGTGTCACACCTCTGTTTCTGCTGCGTCACCCTTCACAAAGATTAATGTTAATTACATTCTGATAAAACGCCAAATCATCCAGATTCAGAGTGAAACACAACGATGGAGGAGAAATTTTGAGGTAAATTCTGTCACATCACTCTTTGAGACGGCTTCAGTTTGGCAAAATGAGAAAATTAATACATATGGGTCAATGACGTGACGTCCCTTTTTTGTGTCCGAGTGCAATATTTCCTTCCATCATGAATTGAGTATTTCATCACATGTATTTCTTTATTCTATGAAACCTGTGTTATTTGAACACATCTTTAAACTATTAAAATATAACATGTTTTTTTGTGTTTTGGTTCCTCAAACCCCCAAAATGTCAGGTGGTGCAACCGTAACATTAGACTTTTATTTTAAAGTGAAGAGAATAAAACAGGAAACAGGAAACTGCATCAGCCAGAGGAGCCCAAATGACATTTGTGACCAAGTGGAAAAGTTTGTAGATTTCTCTGAAATACTGATGAAAAAGGTTTTTTCACTTCATTGGTGACTGGAACAATTTCCATGTCAGGTGGTACAACCAATGTAATAATGTGAAATGTTATTTTAACATAACATTATTTATCTTATTCACAAATAAAATAAATGAAACACACAAAATGAAAATGTATGAGTCACTACAGAAACTTGAGAGATACTTGCCAATAATTTCACACAGAAAAAATAACAGGAACATATAAATATATTTTCATATATTTGGTTGCGCCACCTGACATTTTTGGGTGCTCAAATTAAAAATACTAACAAATAATGAACCTAAAAACTTTGAAATGTTGGTCAACTACTGAAATCTGTTAGAAAACATAATTCTTCACTCAGAAATATGTTTTGTATCCATTTCCAAAGAACTTTTTAAAAGTACGTTTTCAGATCCTCTTTTTGTCATTGACCCATATATTTCCCTGTTTTCTTAAATACTTGATTCTGATTGGTCTAAGTCTGTTAGGGTCAGAGTTCAAAACATGTTACTTTTTGGATAAAACCAACAATTATTTCAGTCTGGATCTCGTGAGAGCAACTTTAGGTTACTTGTCGATCTCATTTGCATATTAAGTTTTGATTTGTGGTGGATTTGAAACCAGAAAAGTTATATGCTGAATACACAAGTCACGTTTTTTGTTTACAATTTTCAGATGTATAGCGATGATATTTCTTTATTTTGAAAAATATGTGTAATTTTTCTTCATTTGTAATGGTTTGTTGCACTTATTAGCTTTTTATTCAGTTAGTTAGTAAAGTAAGAAGGCATTTTTTTTTAAATAAAGCACTTTTCATTGAACGGGATCGCAAAGTGCTTTGCAGAGAAAAAGATCAAAGAAGCATAAAACATTAAAATCACGTCAAATAACAGTAAAAGAAACTCAACATGATATGATTAAAACATCAGTTTAAGCAAGTGGAGCCAAAAGCCTTCTTAAATAAATGTGTCTTTAAAAGCATTTAAAAGATTTAGTTTGGATGTAAGTCTTTATATTTTATTCAAGTTTGAGATATAGAGGTTGTATTGATGTATGGCAAAAGTTTTATGTAAAAGATGACACTCACGCATGTAAAAATTAGGGCTTGGATTCAAGTGCGTTCAAATATTTTTAAAAACATATTTTACCATCTTGAGGATTGTCATATCACTACAGTTGGCAGAAGTTTTATTTTGGCCCTTTTCAAAATGTCTGGTCTTATGAAATTATCCACTCACAAATTCATTTTCAAGAAGTTGCAGCAAGAATAATATTAAAATAGTTCCTTTTTTAAATATAAGTGTTTGAAAATATGAAATAAATGCATATTTACTAAAATAAACTTCAATAAAATAGTACGTAAAATTGCCCAGTGTGTCAAATGTGATATAAGAAATGTATCATGAATGAAATGATGAAGCAATATATTTTTGTGGATTTTGTTAAAAGGGTTAATAAACATTTCGGTTCCAAAAAATTGGAATTTTCTGACTATTTTTTGATTGGTAAAACCTTACAGGGTTAAACCTAAAAGCCCTCATACATTTGACTGTTCATCAATTAGCTATTTCTAAATGTTTTTTCTCAGTATCTGTGACCGGGTTGAATATTCCTTAAAGATAATGAATCCATTTACAGCTATAATCCAGTTGACGACACTTTGACAACCGATAAAATTTAGCAGTGAGAAGAAAGAAAGATTTGGTATCGAACTAGTTCCAAAAAATATTTTACGATTAAACTTCAGTAAGAATTATGAAGTGTATGTATAGATTTTTATTTGTCACAAGAGGAGTTTGAAAAGTGGCTAAGTTTGCTAAAACCATGTGTAATGTTACAGCCAAGCACTGGTGCACTCAAAGAAATAAAAAATATTGACTTTAATTAAGTAGTTTACATCAACTGGTTACATCCACATGTATTAAGTAAGTTGAAAGCAGTAATTTGAGGGAATTTGTTTCTTTCACTTTTGGTCAGATAAAGCAGAAGGGTTGATATTTTGACCAAAAAACAAAAAAGTTTTAAAAATAAGACTCAACAGAGAAGCATTCATTTGTAAGTTTAAACACTTTAATACTGTGTTTTATACACTTTTTGTTATACAAGTTTTTACGTCAACTCTTCACATCCAAATGTATTAGGTTGTAATGTAATGTAACTCACTCTCTTTTGGGTCACTTTTGGCCAAATAAAGCAGAAGGGTGATATTTTGGCAAAAAACCAATGTGGCTCTACAGAAAAGCGTTCATTTGTAAGTTTAAACATATTAATGCAGTGTTTGACACACTTTTTGTCTCTCCTACAACGTTATTCCTCCCTCCTAAACTTTAACAGGTCGGGCTGTAAAGGGTTAATGTTCAATATCATGGTTATAATGTCATTATGGTGATTATTTTTGGACACGATGGTCATTAAGTGACATCCAGCCTTGGATTGAACCCTGTCGTTGTTCACAGCGTTTCCTCCTGAACTTCTCTCTCAGGTTGCTCGGCGTTTTCATCGAGTACTCCTGCTCCTGAGCGCCTGAACGCTGACTCAGCACTTTCTGACTCTTTAGCTCTGAAGTCGGTTTGACAGGATCGGGGGGTTGTGGGGGCCGTTCACTGAGGGAGACATTAGTCCCGAGGTGTGCAGCTCAATTAAACCCTGAGGGCCCCGGGCAGCCGTCAGACCCCGACTACATCAGCAGAAAAGTCAATGCTGCAGCGGCAATGAGCCAACGTGGAGGTTTAATTAGTGAATTTCTAAACATTTTACCTTCGAGTTTCAGCTCAGTAATGAATGTGGGCGACGACTTCCTACAGGAACCGAGACTCGAAAAGTCTGGCAAACATAAAGTTAACTTCTTCACATGAATAAAACATGATCACAATCAATTTGGCTTCAGCTTCACATGGAAATACATATTTTATGAGAGACCTTGTTCACTTTTAGACTCTTGTAATTTGATGTACAGCAAATATGATTAAAAAGAAATGATCAAGTATAGAAGAGTCTCAAGGTCTCTGGCTCTATTTGAATGTTCGAAGGAGTAAAAAACAACATTTTGAAGCAACATCACTAATATTATTTGAAGACGCCGAGAGGAATATTTGTTTGGGGTTTATTGCAGTTGCTATAATTGTTACAGGTTTTTCATTCAAATCAATCAGAATACTTAATTGATCCCCGAGGGTAAATTGCTTTTTTAGTATACAGTTACTCCCATTCAGAAAGTGTTAGAAATATATGAAACTACAAGTGTCTTACCCAAAAATTGAAAAGCATAAAAATATAAAATAAGATTTAATATAGAATAGAATATTAAGTGTGTACATTCTACTTAAAATGTGTGGTATATACATGATGAGACAGGTGTGGAATATTGCACAAGTTCTGACAAATGAATGATAAATTATAGATATTGCACCAAGTACTGACAGAATTATAGGTAACTAGGTAAATGATTTCCAATTTCAATTTAAGAGAGTAAGAATTTTAAATAATATTGCAAGAAGAAAATGTTCATTTGTCTATATTTTTGTATGACTCTTTAAGTAAACCATCAACTCGCTCTTTCTTATTCAAATGCATCAAGGGAAATCACACTTGTAAATTATTTTAATATATGAAATAAGAATATGTGATGTGTGCTTTTTCTTGAGACTGGAGGAGCTGTTTTTTCTTAATGAACAGGAGCAAATAATAAGCAGAACAGTAAGGAAAGCAGCGATTGGCTGTTCTAGGAATGACATCATCAACTAACTCACATAATCGATCGTTTGTGTTTAATTTTACAGGCACTTTAGGAGGAGGGGATAATGTTTTAAAATAGCAAAAAGTGTATAAAACACAGTATTAGAGTGTTTAAACTTACAAATGAATGCTTCTCTGTTGAGTCTTATTTTTAAAACTTTTTTGTTTTTTTGTCAAAATATCAACCCTTCTGCTTTATCTGACCAAAAATGAAAGGAATAAATTCCCTCAAATTACTGCTTTCAACTTACTTAATACATGTGGATGTAACCAGTTGATGTAAACTATTTAATTAAAGTCAATATTTTTTATTTCTTTGAGTGCACCAGTGCTTGGCTGTAACATTACACATGGTTTTGGCAAACTAAGTGACTTTTCAGACTCCTCTTGTGATAAATAAAAATCTTTACCTTCACTTCATGATTCTTACTGAAGTTTAATCCTAAAATATTTTTTGGAACTAGTTCGATACCAAACCTTACTTTCTCCTCCCTGCTAAATTCTGTTGGTTGTCATGGTGTCGTCGACTGCACTTTCAGATGTAAATGGATTCGTTATCCTTTGGGAATATTCAACCTAGTCACAGATACTGAGAAATAACATTTAGAAATAGCTAATTTTGGTGCTAAAAATCTCACTTTATGGATTACGAACAGACAAATGTATGAGGGCTTTTAGGTTTAACCCTGAAAAGCCCGGCCTATCAAAAAAAAGTCGATAAATTCCAATTTTTTGGAACTGAGATGTTTATTAACCCTTTTAACAAAATCAGCAAAAAAATATTGCCTTATCATTTCATTCATGATATATTTCTTGTATCACATTTGACACACTGGGCAACTTTGTGTACTATTTTTTTTAACTTTTTGTTTTAGTAGACATGCATTTATTTCATGCAGAAAACACTTATATTTTAAAAAAGTAACTATGTTAATGGCATTTTTGCTGCAACTTCTTGAAAATCAAGCAATGATTTTCCTGTGTGGATGATTTTGAAAAGGGCTAAAATACAACTTCAGCCGACTGTACTGACATGACAAACCTCAAGGTGGTCGGATATGTTTTTTTAAAACATTATCAACAGGTTTTTAAAGAAACTATTTATCATTTTGATGAGATAGAGATCATTGAACTCATGTATCAAATATAACACGTTTGGCTTTATTGGGTTAAGACAACTGAAAACACATGAATCTCTGGGTTTTAATACATTAGTTGGAATTTTAAAATGCCAGTGGTGTGGTGATTGTTTTTCTGTTCATCGTAATCTGAGTCCCCATATGGATTAAAAACACCGATTTTACAGCTGAGCCCCAAAAATCCATCCAGTTGATTGAGAATATTTCAATTCTATGGCTCTACGCCCCGACAGGCACTCACCTTCTATTAGATACTTTATTGATTAACTCTTTAATTGGTTTGTCTCATTATCTGATTCCTCCCTGTGGGGACCTTTAAAGATGCAGTGCAGCGTCAGCAGATTTGAATGAAAGAGGTCAACGTGTCCCAGCCCGTAAACATGCATCAAC
>RPOG01007653.1:0-17311 GCA_008086565.1 Thalassoma bifasciatum | reverse complement strand
AGGAGACTGTAGCGCTCACGTTTGATCAGGTTCAGCTCCCTGAATGAAAGCAGGACCACCAGACTCAGGTCCTGGTTTTCAGAGCCCTCTGCCCAGTCCAGAGTGAACTTCTGAACAGAGAAGGTTTTTCCAATCCCAGCCACGCCGTTGGTCAGAACCACTCTGATTGGTTTTTGTTCTTTAATCTGAGCGGGGTCGTTTGTCAGATCCTCTCTGATTGGCTCCTGCTGCTCAGGTAAGGCTTTAAAGATGTCCTGACACCTGATGGGAGTGTCCTGGAGGATCTTCTTCTTCTTGGAGTCTGTCTCCAGCTGTCTCACCTCATGTTGGCTGTTCACCTCTTCACTTGGTCCCTCTGTGATGTAGAGCTCAGTGTAGATGCTGTTGAGGAGAGTCCCACTTCCTGTTTCATCACTTCCTTCAGTCACACGTTCACATCTCCTCCTCACACTCTTCCTGTGTTCATCTAAAACCTCCTGCAGAGAAGTCTGAGCTCCAGGTCCTGGTCTGGGTCTTTTTCCACACTGGGGACAGGAGGAGTCTCCTGGAGTCCTGCACTGTCTGCAGAACCAGTGTCCACAGCTGATAGAGACTGGATCCTTCAGGACGTCCTGACACAGAGAACAGCAGGAGGACTGCTCCTCCACAGGAACACCACTCCTCCTCCTCCTCCTCCCTCTGTGAACACACGTCCTTATACTTTCAGGATTTGGTGACTCATGTGGAAAATAAATCAGACGTGCATGAGAGAAACCAGCTTCAGAGTCTTACCTTGGGTCTGAGGGTCCAGGTTCATTACTGAAGACTAGAGGAAGATCTTTGGACCAGTCACTCTTCAGGGACACAAAGCTGGATCCAGGAGACTCTGTACTCTGTGTGCTGACCTGAAATCTACAAAAACAAACACGTCCTTATTAATAACTCATATACTCTGGAGTTTTTCTCAGAGAACCACAGGTCTACTTTTCTTACTGCTGCTTTAACAACAAAGAAGTGTGAAAGATTTCTTCACTTTGCTCAGCACATAATGCAATGAAGAATTCCTATGAAGTTGGGACTTTGTGTAAAATCTAGATAAAAGCAGAATGGAATGATTTGAAAATCCTCTTCAACCTAAATCCAACTGAATACACCACAAAGACAAGATATTTGATGTTCAAACTGGTCAACTTTTTTGTTTTTGTGCAAATATTTGCTCATTTTGAAATTGATATTCCGGTTTGGTCACTTTGTGACGTGGTTTAGACGCTTTGGGCCTGATCTACTAAAGGTTTTTGTGCACAAAAAAACACATGTGCACTTGATAGCACGTGTAAAGCTGATTTACTAACCGGGTGCACCGTGGATTGGGTCCCTCAAATGAGCAAAATAGCACCGGCTATCCATTTATCTGCCTTCATCAATATGCAGAATATATACAGATTATCTGAATGCTCAAAATACTGGGAGGAGGAGATACTAAGTTAATCATTTAGCACCCACAAAGTGATTTATCTGAAACTGATTGCAGTCTGTATTTTAGCGTCTTTATGAAAGGCAGATGCAAACTAGCACAGCATTATGCTCAAATGGCCATGGTTTAGATAAAAGAAACTAAGAATAATTTAGATTGCTCCATAACCCAAGATGTCAAAAAAAAAAAAAAAACAATTAAAAAAAGCTGCTTAAAAAAAACTGATGGTATGATGTACCTCTCTGTGTTCAACAGGTTTGCACTGAGTCGACGTCTCAGAGGACACGATCATGTCAGTGATAAAATCTAAATGAAACTGTTGAAAACAGCGTTGGTTCCTCTGTGTTTTGTTGCTCCTAAATATAGATTATTAGACATGTAAGCAGAGTCAGAGATTTTGTCCAGGAGTTTTTCTGTACAAACAGAAATCAAGAGATCCAGATGTGGAAAGAGGATGAAAAGCTCTGCTGCAGACTGAGCTAAAATATATTTTATTGCCTTTGAAGAGCAAACAAAGTGAACACATAATGGAAATGTCAGCAGCAAAGTTACAGGTGAACTAAGTTTCCTTTTGAAGACTTTGAATATCTTTTGTGTCACAGCTTTTTCAAGTTTTGAGATGATTTAATTCATTCTGCATAGCCAGAAGTTTTCATTGCTCATTGTCTGACTTAGGTTGATGTGAACATCTTCTTCTTTCATCAGAGCGTACGTCTGGCTGTTTGCTGCAGGCTGAGCACACAGACAGACGTCCCAGTTCTACACCTTGTTTTTCCCAGTTCTACACCTCTTTGGAGAGGTTCTTTCAGGATTCAATGAACGTCTTCTTTCCTGACGTGCAACATCTATACACATGGATTTGGCCCGATCAGGTATGCATTTTTCTGGATTTTTTTATTGTTCTGTCTATCAGTGTTCAAATGAATCTACTGTTGAATTAACAGACTGATCATTGATTTGATAGAGGGTACTCTTGCAAAATCAGCAGGGGTTCAAATAGTTTTTCCCCTAACTGTAGTTTGAACAGAGTCTTACTTTGGATCTGAGGCTCCAGGTTTATTACTGAAGTCTGGAAAGAGAAATTTGGAGTGGTCACTCTTCAGGGACACACAGCTGGGCTCAGGAGACTCTGCTCTCCATCTGCTGCTCTGAAATCTACAAAAAAAAACATGTTCTTATCAATAATATATTGAAGCTGAACTATTTGTGTGACAATAACACTTCTCTTGAAAATGGTGCAGTCCATAACCAGGAGGTTTGAAAGTTTAACTTTTCTCAAAAAAATGTTCTCAGATTTTCCATCAGTGAAGGACAAAAAGAGGAAGAGGCAGCTTCTGGTTCTTATTTACTGAAAAATATTAATTGTACATTAGTTTATGACATTATATATTTGTACATAAATTAACCCTGTGGTGCATAGTGGTCACTACAGTGACGACTATTTTAAAGTTATTTACTCCTAAATTCAGTGGTTCATGTGGTGGAAATTCATATTAACCTGTGTCAGGATATTTTTTATTCTTCTCAGGACCTGAAGAAATGTTTTCAATTTTTCCAAATATATGTATTGTTTTAAATGTTATAGACAAACATTTGAGGGTAAAACAGTGTAATAACTGTAAATTATTCAGTGTTAAAATGGATAAAAGAGAGTTAAAATGTTTCGCAAAGCATCAAAAAAAAGATTATTCATGAAACTACAAAAAAAAAAAAAAAAAAAAAAAAAAAAAAAAAAAAAAAAAAAAAAAAAAAAAAAAAAAAAAAGTCAAACAAAAAAATAAGACATATTTACATCAATTTCACACAGTTTTATGTTGAATGCTCAGTTACAAATATTTGAAGAAAAAAAAAAAAAAGGAAAACTTTTCTTCATGCTTTAAGACAAATAAAAACACTCAAGGGAAAAATCCTGACACTGACTTTCATAATTCATGCATCAGAGGGTAAAAACACTTTGATCAAAAACTGCAACACATACAAGTCAAAAAATCCACAAAGAACATGGAGAGTCACTCAGTAACTGAGATCACTTACTTTGGTTCTAAGGCTCCAGGTTCATCACTGAAGTTTAGTAAACGACCATTGGAGTGGTTACTCTTCAGGGACACACAGCTGTGTTCAGGAGACTCTGCTGGTTCCTCCATTTCCTCTAAAGACCGACCTGCCTGCCTTGTGAGACACAAACTTAAAATCGTGAGACAAAAAGTAGAAATTCTGAGATCAATAACAATCAAAATTATGAAACAAAAAGTCAAAACATATGAGAAACTTCAGCCGTTATCATAAAAAAGCCAAAAATTTTGGGTTATTGTGTAAATCTTTGAGCTGACTTAATTATGTTTTTTTTTTTTTTTTTTAATGTTTTTGTCAAAATTATTAAAAGAAACCTCAAACTTTAGAGATAAAGTCAAAATACTTGGATATAGAGTAAAAATTTTGATATTAGAAAGCAAAAACTAAAGACAGAAACTAGAAGTCATGATACAAAAAGCGGAAATTTTGAGAAAGAGTCAAAACTATGATAAAGAAGGTCAGAATCATGAGATTGGGGGTCAAAAAAATGATGAATAGTCAGCTTTATGTGATTAAAAAGTAAAAGTTTTGAGATTAATAATAGTCAAAATTATGAGTGAAAAAGTTAAAATCTTCAGAGTATTCCGCCAAATCATACAAAAGTCCAAATTTTTGGATTAAAGGGTAATATCTTTGAGCGAACTTAATAATTATTGTTGTTTCTTTTAACATTTTAGTCCAAACTATTAGGGGAATATAAGCTCGACTTTTGAAATTAAAGTCTAAATACTTGGACACAAAGTCAAAATTTCACCAAATTGTGAAACAAAAAGTAGAAATATTGTGATGAGAAGTGAAATTTTTAAGATAGTCCAATTAATGAGATAAAAAGTTCAAATATTGAGATTGAAATTCAAAATTCTGTGTAAAAGTTTAACTCTCAGCATGTGTCAATGGTTAGACCTCGATTATAGATGACCCTCCTTATTCACATAATTTTCAATAAAAAAACAAAAACAGACTAGTCTTATATTCGGGTCAATACAGTAACAGCTACAAACGCCCATATTTACATTTAGCTGAGAAACTTTCACTTGTATTTCAGTTAAATTGCACCTGACATGGTTGAAGTCATGAAGTTTTGTACTTTGTTCACCACAGTTCATTTCTGACACCTGGACCATGAACTGGGACATGAACACAAAGTTTTTACGAGGCAGACTTTAACTTCCTTAAGTGGTTTTAACACATGAAAACAGGTCTTTGTAGATCAGAAAACTCTGGATTAATGAGTAAAAAAGCAGAATTGATGTTTACAGTAAACAGACTGAGATACTCAGACTATGGTGTTAGCTCTGACTGTTAGCATCCATTTAATGCTTCTTACCTGGAGTAGAATTCACTTTAATCCCAAACAAGTAAATATCAATACTGAATACTCTGTGGCAGAGAAGAAGGCTCTGCAGAGGGTGGTGAAAGCGGCACAGAGGACTGTGGGATGCAGTCTTTCAACTACCACGGACATCTACTCCTCCAGATGCAGGAAACGGGCCTCCTGCATCATGAAAGACCCCACCTATCCCGCACATGCTCTGTTTGTCCCTCTCCCCTCAGGCAGGAGGCTGCGGAGCATCAAGAGTAGGACTACCAGACTGAGGAACAGCTTCTTTCCTGAAGCTGTGAGACTGTTGAACTCTGGTGGTCCCCTTTAGTGCCCCCCCGACAAATGAACACTGCAATTTTTTTTTTTTTTTGCACAGTTAAATTATTTTAGTCTGTCTATTTGTTAAAAAGCTAGTTGATTGTGTTCTACTTTTATTCTCTTTTTTATTGTATATTTGTATATATTTATATTTATTATTCTCATTATTCTATTGGGCTTGCTCCAGGACCAGGGTAACCTAATTTCGTCCCACCCATGTTTTTACATGGGTTGTATGACAATAAAACTCCTTGAATCCTTGAATCCTTGAATCCTTGAATTAAAGAAGTTGTGTCCTGTCTGTTTTAAATGTCAGATCCTGAACACAGTGGCAGGGTTAGCCTGTTAGCTTAGCTTAGCTCCTGTTCTATCATGGCTGTTGTTGAATTTTGTTACCTTCGCTGAGATGACAGTGACGTCAGCGCGACATGAAAATGAAAACAACTTAAAATTTTATTTCACTGTCGGTGACAGAACCGAGACGGAAGGCTGTAAAACACCGCAGCTAATGCTAACGCTAATGTTGTCATGGAGGGTAATGCTAACAGGCTAGTGCTAACAGGCCAACCCCGGAAGAAGGAGGCAGACCGGAGGGTCCGCGGCGCTACAGCCGGGCAACAGCGGCGTGACAGCGGCGCTTCAGCCAGGCTACAGCGGGGCTTCGACCGGGCTTCAGTGGGGCTACACCGGGCTACGGCGGGGCTCTAACCGGGCTTTAGCCGAGCTACAGCGGGCTCCGTACCTGTCGTCTGGTGCACAGCAGCCGGTGTGTCCTCTCTGGAGCACCACAGCCACACCTGGTTCTTTGACACCCGAGGCTCCGAAGCGTGGTTTGGTCACGTGACTTGTGACGTGTAACACAATTGGGTGACGTTTGAAGCACTTCAGTGCTTCGAACACCAACGAATCACCTGATTGGTTCGGTCTGTCATGTGAATCACTCAGTTGGATCGAGTGCGCTCCAAGATAGGAGAACTCGAAGAACCTATTCAGTGTTCTCTCCTCGAACAAATAGAATTCTCACTTAAATACTGGGCCATCCACAAAACAGTGAACCTGAACCTTTATAAACACTTTTTGTGAACTCGAGCCTCATCCGTCTGAAAGAGTTTTTTCCAAGGCGCAAAAGTTTCAAAGAAAAGAAAAAAAAAAAAGGAATCCGAAAACTGTGAGGAAATGTTATCAATGAATATAGTACCTATGTTTTGAAACTAAATAGCGCAACGGCTGAGGCGGCTCCACTCTCAATCTGACAGCGTAGGTTCAAATCCAGGAAACAGATAAAAACAAACTCTATCTCGATGTCTCCAACTTTCCCCCTTTAACACTTTAACATGAAAAGCCCCCAAAAGTGTTTTATAAACAAGACAAAATATAAAAAGCTCAAAACCAGTCACAAAAGCGAATCCCCCACCTAGTTATTATTATTATCATTATATTATATGATGATTCATTCGTATGAGTGTTTTCACTTGAAACCATGTAATCATGTGGAGTTCCCGAACGGGGATGTGTATGCGAATCAAATCCCGAACAATCCATGAACCAATAACACGTGTTGATTGCACTTCATGTTATTGTCCACTAGATGTCCTGCTCGAGTGCTGTGTGTCATTGAGGCCTCGAGTAATGAAGCATGCTTTGGAAAAATGCTTCGAAGCTTCACAAAGCCTCATTAACCCATCACTATCTGGAGCATCACAGACACACCTGGAGAGAAAACAGCAGCAGTTAGCTCCAGTTTACAAACTGTCACTACCCGATCCGTTCTGCGCATGTACGGAACGCGTCTACACCCGGCCGTATCCATGGCTACAGTCTATGGTCCATAGACATATATAGACATAACGAAATGCTAACGTGGGAACTGGCATCTCTCTCTCGTCATCTCTGGCTTTGAATTTTAAAACATACTTTTTTAGGCCTTTTTTTAATCAACCCAAAGATTATGAACAGTTGTTTCATGAAAGTGTAACAAAATACTTGTTTTTGTAATGGATAGGAATGTGTATATTGATTGTATTTTTTTTTCTAATTTGTAGTTACTGAAAAGCTGTTTTTTTAAAAAAAAAATAAAAATTATATATATAATTTGGTATTTAATGTTTATTCCCACTTGTTTTGTGCAAAGAGAGCACAGTTAAAACCGAAGTTAAATTCCTTGAATCCTTCTTGAAGATACATAGAGGCGATCCTGATTCTGATATATGTTTCAGGAAATACTTATTATGGTTTTGTACAGAAGGGTCATCAAATAAATGTGGTTGCTGTGTACATAAGGTAAATAAAACAATTTTTACTGATATGTACATAAGGTTCATGAATACTTATGAGTGTGAGGTTCATGATTGTGTGTGTGTGTGTGTGTGATTTTGTTTGTAAGATAAGATAAGATAAGATAAACCTTTATTAGTCCCACAGGGGGAAATTTCAGCTTTACAGCAGCAGCAGGATACAAAAGAAACATAGAAAGATTTACAAATGAAACTATAGGTAATAAGAATAAAATAGACAATAAACATAAATACAATTCAATTTACAAGATTAACATATGTAAAAGATGTGAAACAGTATTTACAATATATAAGAAAATCAGTGTATGTACAGTATAGAACTGCAATTTTTTTGCACAGTTAATTATTTTAGTCTGTCTATCCGTTAAAAAAGCTAGTTGATTGTGTTCTACTTTTATTCTCTTTTTTATTGTATATTTGTATATATTTATATTTATTATTCTCATTATTCTATTGGGCTTGCTCCGGGACCAGGGTAACCTAATTTCGTCCCACCCATGTTTTACATGGGTTGTATGACAATAAAACTCCTTGAATCCTTGAATCCTTGAACAAAGAATGATGGATTTGGAGCCCTTAAAGTAAAACAGATTATTGCACACTGGAGAGGTTTTTGTTGTACGTTTTGTTGAGAGGTTTTGTTGAGAGGTGTTTGTACGTGAGTATGACAGAGAGAAAATAATCCAAATGAATAATCATACTAATCCAAATGAATAATCATACTAATTTTCTTAATTAAAATGGAAAGTAAATGTATTCATACATTTATTTATATGTCACACTATGTACGTTTTTGTTATGGGGCACAGTACAAAGTATTTCAGCATGTATTTTTAATGTGTAACAGCGCACTGTATCATAACCACATCTCTGCCGTTTGTGACAAACCAAACTGTTTGAAAATTGGATGAAATTTCAGGTAGTTAAGACATGTTTTAGTCGGGCACACACCTGCCTTGCTTAGAAATTAATGGACTGGAAGCGAACGGGAGACCCACCCAAGATGGCGGCCACACTGATAGGTCCGCTCCAGTAGACAGCGCCAGTCAATGAGGTGTTTATCTCTATATATGTCTATGCCTGCACACACCTACCTACACACACCTACCTCCACCATCTGAATTTAGTTCAGAGTCGTTAGCTGATGTA
Source organism: Thalassoma bifasciatum (assembly GCA_008086565.1). Lineage (NCBI taxonomy): Eukaryota > Metazoa > Chordata > Actinopteri > Labriformes > Labridae > Thalassoma > Thalassoma bifasciatum. The sequence continues at coordinate 8,700 of RPOG01007653.1, read as the reverse complement.
AAGTAGCTCGTGTAGTCAGTTAAATTGCTGGTTGATCGTTTTCATCACATTACCTGAAGATGGTTGCTCGAGTTTGGGTCAGACATCTTAGAAGTTGACAGAAACTTCTCCCTGGTTTGTGGTTTGGCTCAGTGGGCACCTGAACGCATCATTTTCCTCCGTTATTTTACAAAACCTATTGTCGGCTAACTAACGGGGGAAGGTTACGGAGACTCCTTCGGTGAAAACTCTTCATCCTCCTCCTCTTTAACCTCCTTCTCTTCATCCTCCTCCTCTTTAACCTCCTTCTCTTCATCCTCCTCCTCTTTAACCTCCTTCTCTTCATCCTCCTCCTCTTTAACCTCCTTCTCTAACGTTTATCGGTGAAACGACCGTTAATTAACTGGTGCGCGCGCGAGTGTGCGTTTTTTAAATTCGCGGGCAACTGCACAACGTTTGATAAGTGACGTCACCCTCATACAACTGCACTTCTGCTTCTTTGTTTATATTTAATTTGATTATGGATTTATATTTCTTTTGTACGACGGAGTATTGGGGCCACAGTGAGGGGAAAAAAATGGGGGGAGGAATTTTTTCTCCGAAAAGTCGAAATGTTGAGAATAAAGTCGAAATGTTGAGAAAATAGTCGAAATGTTGAGAAAAAAGTCGAAATGTTGAGAAAAAAGTCGAAATGTCGAGAATAAAGTCAAAATGTTGAGAATAAAGTAGAAATGTTGAGAATAAAGTCGAAATGTTGAGAATAAAGTCGAAATGTTGAGAATAAAGTCGAAATGTTGAGAATAAAGTTGAAATATAATGTTGAGAATAAAGTTGAAATATAATGTTGAGAATAAAGTTGAAATAAAATGTTGAGAATAAAGTCGAAATGTTGAGAATAAAGTTGAAATATAATGTCGAGAATAAAGTCGAAATGTTGAGAATAAAGTCAAAATGTTGAGAATAAAGTCGAAATGTTGAGAATAAAGTCGAAATGTTGAGAATAAAGTCGGATTCTCTGGGCTATATTTTGACTTTATTCTCAACATTTTGACTTTATTCTCAACATTTCAACTTTATTCTCAACATTTCTACTTTATTCTCAACATTTTGACTTTATTCTCGACATTTCGACTTTATTCTCAACATTTCTACTTTATTCTCAACATTTCTACTTTATTCTCGACATTTCAACTTTATTCTCGACATTTCAACTATTTTCTCAACATTTCGACTTTATTCTCGACATTTTGACTTTATTCTCGACATTTTGACTTTATTCTCGACATTTCAACTTTATTCTCGACATTTTGACTTTATTCTCGACATTATATTTCAACTTTATTCTCAACATTTTGACTTTATTCTCGACATTTCAACTATTTTCTCAACATTTCGACTTTATTCTCGACATTTCGACTTTTTCTCGACATTTCGACTTTTTTCTCGACATCTCGACTTCATCGACTGGGTGAGGGAGAGGGGGAAAAAATTCCTCCCCTCATTTTCTTTTCTCAATGTGGCCCCAATACTCCGTCGTACTTTTGGAAGACCATTGAAAGAGATAAAAAATGTTAAGTTGGCTTGAAACAGATTTTTTTTTGTCCATATGATGTCAAAATTTTGAGATAAAAGATCAAATTTTTTGAGATGTTAGTCGAAATATTGAGAAAAAAGTCAAAATTCAAGGTAAAGTCAGAATTATGGGGGAAAATGGCAAAATTTTTGAAATTGAGGGTCAGAATTTTGAGACAAAAAGTCGAAATTTTAAGGAAGTCAAAATTTAAGATAATAAAGCAAAAATCACGTGAAAAGAAAGTCTAAAATTTGAGTTGAAAAAGTCAAAATCTTAACATAAAAAGTCTACATTTTGAGATAAAAAGACGAAATTTTGGGGGGGAAACTGTTAACTCTTGAGAAAAAGGGGATGTTATGAGATAAAAAGGCAAAATTTAGGATAATAAAGTCAGAATAATTAGGAAAAAGTTAACATTTTGAAATAAAACATATAATGTTAAAATAAAATCTCAAACTTTGACTTTATTTGAAAATTTTCATGACGTATCCTCGCTGGGATTTTCAAAGTATTTTTCATTCATTTTAATTCATTTGTAACTCATTGATATGACTACATATCTCCAAATTTAACTGAATGTGGGCAAAAAACAAACCTCAACAAGGTCAAGTTTTCCTTTTTATATTTTTCAAAGGTAGGTTTTACAAAGTCAAGATTTTGCTGAATAACTTGTAGACTGTTTAGGTTTTTCAAAGATGGCACAAACACTCAGTCAGGAAAGTTTCCAGTGAACTGCAGGAGATGTTTTTATTTCACGTTTGGTGTATAAATGAAGATACAATCACAACACGAGTGTGATCGACAGGATTTCTGTTTCTGTTTGAACAGTTTTTAACAAAATCATGAAACAGTCACATTTCATCAGCCCACAAATCTTCCTCCACATGGTGGATTCATAAAAAAATAAATATCTTAAGTTCAAATGAGTAAACTTCTTCTTCTGGCGGTACACACCTCATAAAAACAAAAACATAATCCAGTGATTTAGATCAGATTATTTCAACTCAGCTGTGAGGCACTTCAACATTTCAGGAAAACTTCAGAGAACTACAGACGCACGTTTGGACTACAACTCCCAGAGAACAGACGCTGGAGGACGGACAAAACTTAATCACTCTGACTTTAACTAACTCAATGCTTCTTCACTTTTCTGCAGATGAATCATATCAGACTCATTTTTCAGAGAATGACAGCTTATAAAATAACTTCAGGTTTTAAAAACTTTTTTAAACACGTGAGTATTTTGAATGAAGTATCTTTCTCGACAAACTCTTCTGTGACAATGCAGGCGCCAAAATCACGTCCAAAAAATAAAACATCTCTCCTGAAATGACTTCATATTTCTGAATCATGTCGAAATAACTCAAATATTAGAGTCACTGATTCATGAATCTGAGCTGCAGTTGTTCTTCACAGATTTTATTATAATTCTTTCAGTGATATCAAGTCTTTGTTTGCAACACTGAGTCATAAACTCCTGATACCAGCTCATTATTCTGAGATAAGTTAATATTAATTTCTTTGATTCTCACAAAGAGTCTGTCTCCAGCGTGGCCTCCATCAAGTTCAGGAAATAAACATCTTTTCCTCTCTGATTTCTGAATAAAGCACGTCCTCTTTCAGCCCTTAGAGGATTAAGTTCTTCTCTAACTCAGCCCCAAACCCGTCACAAAGCAGAATCCAACACGGCGCCCTCTTTCATCACGTCCTCCAGAAGGTGGCGCTCAGTTGTCCTTTAGGAGGGCTGATCTGTCGGCTCTGAAGAGACGACTACAAGAGAGAGGAAGAGGAGGAAAAGGTCAATAAAGGTCAAAACAAACTAATCTGAGGCTGCTTTCCAAACCTACACACCTATGACTGTTTTGTCGGGTCTGTTTTATAGTTTACTACTCTGGATTTCTGTTTCTGAAAGTGGAACTGATGGATTTTTTTGTAATTTTTAACTTTATCATAATTAAATAAAACAAACCGTGTGCACATTTTGTCATTTCAGTCATTAATAAAAAAGAAATAACCAGATGAAGCTTTTTATATCAACCAGTGGTGAAGTTACAGGAACAATACAATAAGATAAGTCAAATTAGAAGTTAATAAAATATACAGAAAGTACATGAATAGAATTAAGCGTGGGAAGGGAATAGTAGCTGTAAATATTTTTGTGGGTTTTTGGTTCTTAATCATTTTGAACGGTTTAAAGAATATTTTAAATTCATTTGGAAAAACAACAAATCAAGGAGGAATTTGAAAATCCTGTTTTTATGAAATTTGTAAAGGTACAGAAATTTATTACAGCAAAATCCCCATATTTGATTTTGAATCTTACACCAAGAGTGATTGTGTATTGAAAATATGAAACATTGAAATATTGTACGATATTATAACACTGAAATGTGGTGCTCAGCATTTCAATATCCAGCATTTGCTGAAAGGAAAGAAAGTCAAACATTTGAGATATAAAGTCAAAATTTAAAGACCTCAAAGCCAAAAAAAGTCATTTTGACATGAAAAGTCTATATTTAGAGATAAAAAGTCAAAATTTATGATAACAGAGTCAGGATAACGAGGAAAAAGTTGACATTTGGAAATAAAACTCAGAATTTGAAAATAAAAATCACAAACTTTGACTTGAAGTTTCCCTTGTGGGATTAATTAAGTGTTTTTCATTCATTTTTATTTCATTTGCATCTCTTTAATTTGACTCTATATCTCCAAATTTTAACTGAATGTAGGCAAAAAAAACCAAACCTCAATGAAGCCAAGTTTTCATTTCTATATTTTTTAAAGGTAGAATCTGCAGCATTTTCCTCAAATAAACTTCTACAGGAATAATCCTGATTAATCAGCATTTGCTGAAAGGAAATCCCCTCCCTCTAGTCTTATGTAATAATAATAATGATAATAATACATTTTATTTAAGGGCGCCTTTCATGGCACTCAAGGTCACCTTACAAGAATAAGTGCATTAAAAAAGGACTAAAACAGATATAAAACAAGCAATACAATATAATGCAATATAAAACAATAAATTAAAATACAAAACAGTACAATGGTGGTGAAAGGTCAGAGGGAGTAGGTGAGTTTAAACAGATGGGTTTTGAGTCTAGATTTGAAGAGGGGTAAGGACTGAGTGTTGCGGAGGTCAGGTGGGAGTGAGTTCCATAGCTGGGGGGCGCGGCTGAATGCCATGTAGATAATCTGAATATAAATGATGGAAAAGCTGAAATCAGTGTTTAACAAACCTCCAGGAACTGTTTGAGTCTGATGACGGAGCCCATTTGTCCTGAACTGGTCACTGCTTCAATCCTGGAGACGACAAAGACAAACAGGCGGAAATAATCCAGATTATCAGACCTTAAAGAGTCTGAATGAGCCAATTTACACTGAGTATGTGACTGGTGTGTGTGTGTGTGAGTTTGTACCTGGGGAAATATTGATCCTTGAGGAGCAGGATGAGTTTCCAGAACTGAGACTGATACTGTTTCACCAGAGCGTTTCCACACACCTGAAGGAGACAAACACACAGATTAAAGTCCTGCTTTATGTTCTTGTTTCTTCTTTCTGTTTCTCTCAAGCAGCGTTACAGGTGTGAAGTTTCAGGTCTGAAGTTTCAGGACTCACCTCCAGAAAGTCAAACAGCAGCGTCGCTGTGATGTCAGCGATCGGCTCCATGTTGAGCATCTGAGCCAACCACCTCCAGCCGTTGTTCAGGCCGTGAGGAGACTGAGGGAAGGAGAATGAAGAGTTTTAGAGACAGGAGGATTAAGCTGAGGCTCTGTTTACACAACAAAACTTCACAGCGTTTCACCCTAAAATGTAAAAAACGCTATGGAAGAAAATCTGTGGAAACACTAAGGGACTTAAAACGCTGTAGTACTCATGTCAGGCCTGTAGATGGCGATATAAGATAATGGTTTAAAGCAGCAGTCCCCAGACTTTTTTTGCAGCCTCCCCCCTTTGTAGGTGAGATTATTTTCAGGACCCCCCACTCTTCACCACCAGCCTCATGCTCTAAAATGAAAACACACTCAAATGTGTGCTTCATTTGCAAATATCAGGACTATTATTTGAAATACTGTCACAAATAATTTATTCACAACTTAAGCTTCACTTTGTGAAATCTTGCAAAAAAAATTCAAAAGTATTGCTCAATAACATGTTTTGGGTTTTTTTTAAGATGTTTTTTTTTTTTTTTAAGATATTTTTTGGGCTTTTCTCCCTTTAATTGGATAGTGGAGGACAGTGGATAGAGTATGAAAGGGGGTAGAGAGTGGGGAATGACATGCGGGAAACAGGCCACAGGTGGGAATCGAACCTGGGTCACCTGCACGAAGGCAAACCTCATGGTGCGCGGCCATATCCACTCGGCCATCTGTGCCCCAAAGATTTTTTAATAAACTGCCTCTGCGCATTAACTTTTCCTTGCCAGGAGACATTAATTTGCTTACAAATAAAAGAAGTTGTCACTTTCATGGCTGAAATATTATAAGTGACACTGCAACATGTTTGCTTTAAAGTGGAATTGCATATCGACACTCTCAAGCTTTCAACTTTTTTGCCCCCCCCCCAGTTTGAAAAACACTGGTTTAGAGGCTGAAGAAGAGGTAAGCTGATCATCTGGAGTTTATACTAATAACTGCTTGACTGATTTCAGAAATGATGCGACAGATGCACACTTTGTTGGAAAGCATTTAGTAGATTCAGCAGCAGAAAAAAGAAAAGATCGGTCGCTGTTGTCGTTGTTGTTCAGTTTCCGTGTAAACAGGAGGCAGAAACACAACAATACTTTTGTGTTTCACTCTTAAACTGTTGTTGTGTAAACTGAGTCTCTGACCTCTGATTGGTTCTTACCCCTTGTTTGGAGCTGTACGGCCACCTCAAAAAAACATGAACTAAAGGTATGGATGACCTAATCTAACTTTTATTCCCATAAATCAGCTACCGGATATTGTTGGTCGAGCTGAAATGACTCTGTTACTGACGTCTATCTCTGAACCTGGGCTCTCACTGAAGTTTTGTGGTGTGATGTTAGTTTTCCATCATGCTCTTATTTTGAAGGACACACAGGTTCATAACAGGAAGTTAGCCAGGCAATAAAATGAGACGTATTAATGCCATGTGTAACATCAGTGGAAACTTTAACAAGCAACACGACAGTTTCAGGATTCTCTTCCTCCCTCTGTTTGCTTTGCAGCTCAGAGTTTTTTTTTTTTGGTCTGTTATTAGATGTTTGTTTATATTTATAGGTTTCTAAATAAAAAGATGAACCTCAGACTGACCTGTGCATCTTTCGGAGTTGTGTTTCACCTTTAAACCGTTGTTGTATAAACTGAGTCTCTGACCTCTGATTGGTTCTTACCCCTTGTTTGGAGCTGTACGGCCACCTCAGCTGGATGACGGCGGCGTAGAGACGGATCATTCCTGACATCCTCTTCAGGAAACTGTCCTGACCTTCGACCCCGGAGTCGTCCACACGATATCCCAGAATCCTGAGGAGATGAAGCGGATTAGTTTCTAATCTCAGCGCTTTAATCAGAGCTGGTGAAGTTTTCACAGCGTCTCTCTCTGACCTCTGGTACTCCTCCACGGACGTGCCCTCCTTCATGGGGGGGTAGTGAGGGACGGCGTACGGACATTTCTTATGCAGGTGGGCGAGGAGGAAGTCTCCCACTCGGGTGTGAAGCTCCCAGATGCCCGAGGCCACGACGGCGATGGGGAACGCAGCTTCATGATGAGACGCCACCTCCTCCTCTCCTTGTTTCTGGAAAAACAACTCTTTATCTTAAAAAACTAAACTGAGTGACCTAAAATCCTCCAGAGAATCAGAGTGCTCAGTATATTTGTTTATTTTCTCGTGCACACTCACCACAAACTTCTCAGCCAGTTTGTAGCAGACGAAATCGAGGCCCTGAGGATGCTGGGACGTGGAGATCGACCTCCCCCCCGACACCACCGGACGCCCCGACAGCAGCTTGTCGATCTTGTCAAAGATTTCTCGCAGCTGTGATCCGGAGTTACTGGAGATCTGACTGACGGGGATGCTGGCGGCTTTCTGCAGCTCCAACTTTAACTTCTTACACTGAAACAAAGGCGGACGAAGAGGATTTTATGACTTTTTATAAGTTTATAGAAGGCTGCACAGTAAAACCAATACCTCAATATTTTTGGGCTCTGTCACAATACACAATATATGTCTTGATATTTTGATTTCCATATCAAAATATCACCTAATTAAATGTTCAGTTCAACACTTCAATTAATAAAATGACACCAGCATAATGATTCAAGCAGACCTTTCAGTCAGATTAACAACATTTGTAGCTGAAACGGGAATTTTATTAGATTTATTTATCTGACTGAATATATCACATGACTGTCTCAATAGATTTCTAAAATTAAACCTGTGAAGATTAAATAAAATTCTAAGATAACATGAACTAAAGGTATGGATGACCTAATCTAACTTTTATTTCCATAAATCAGCTTCCATATATCTCTGAACCTGGGCTCTCACTGAAGTTTTGTGGAGTAATGTTAGTTTTACAGAAAGCTCTTATTTTGAAGGACACACAGGTTCATAACAGGAAGTTTGTCAGGCAACAAAAGGAGATAATTCTCTGTGGGAATCTTTAACCTACAACATGACAGTTTGAGGATTCTCTTCCTCCCTCTGTTTACTTTGCAGCTCAGAGTTTTGTTTTTTTGGAGTGTTATTGGATGTTTTTTTATATTTATAGGTTTATAGATAAAACGATAAACCTGTGCATCTTTCGGAGAGTTGAGCTGCTCGAAGGACTGAGCACATTGAGCGGCCGTCTGCTGCAGCTCCTTGTACCATTTCAGCGTAGCATCCTCAGCGCTGTTCTGCAGACCTGTGCACAAACCAAACATATCAAAAGTTTCTCAGGCTCATTTTATGGTTTCGATCACATAAACCTTCCTTTTCTCCTCCTACAGAGTGTTTCAGCCCGTTCTCTCACCTTTCCTCTGAGCTTTCTCTCTGGCCGACTGTTCAGCTTTCTTCTGCGCCTCCTGCTGCGCCTGGAGCTCCTTCTTCTTCCTCAGCTCCTCCTCCTGCTCCTGCTCCTTCTTCTTCTTCTCCAGAGCTTTAGCCACCTCCTCCTGCATCAGCCGGATCAGCGCTCTCATCT
>RPOG01007652.1:0-11297 GCA_008086565.1 Thalassoma bifasciatum | reverse complement strand
CCTTTACCCCCCCCCTCCCTCCCCTCGCTCTCCGTGAAGCGATCAGGGCCCCTGATAGAGACGGCGATTACAAAACCGCAGCAGCAAAACAAAGTGTTTTTCAGCTCCTGTTTTTTCAGGGCCTGGCGCCACCCGGAGTCCCGTAAACAATAAACACGGGCCAACTGGAGGCCGCCGCCGCCGCCGCTGCACCCACCGCGTCCTCGCAGGTACAGCGCGTCATTGTGAGCGTTCGACGGTGCGTTCAGGGATGAGCAACGGGCCGGAGTCCATCTCAACACACGCAAACTTCGCCTTTTCCAGCGTTTATCGACCTCACCTGTCCTCCTGTTGACTTTTCCCTAAAATAAACACTTTCACGAGCTGGTTTCAGCAAAAATCAAGCTCTTTTCCATCCTCGGACTCGCTATCTTTACATCTGCAGTGGCCTGGGCTTGTGTCGGAGCAGTTCTGCTAAACGCTGAACTCGCAGCAAATTGACTATTACTTCAAAGTGGGATGTGATTATGTCCCTGAGTGATTAGGGGGCTGTTAACCCCTTTTTCTCCACCAGGACGTCTGCGATCCAAATGACGGCATCAAAGCATTAACAGCAACAGCTTCATCAAACATCAGGATGCTAAACCAAGTTAGAAAGTTTAGATTCTTCACATTTCAGTCACTAACTTTGCTGTACGGTTGTCGTGACCAACAAAACGTAATTAGTGAAAGAATCACTCACAACAACGTGGACGTCCTACCTGTTTGGGGGTCATTACGTCACATCCTGACGCCCGTACCCTGAATATTCACTCTCCTTTCCACCAGAGGAATCCAGAGTTCGAACATATCAAAAGTGTTGTTTCATCAAATTATTCCAAGTGGTGAAATTTCTCCTGTAAAGTCCGTTGTTTGTTCTCATCAATAACAGCAGCTTCACAGTCTTAGAGCATTTCCTCCTCAATGTCAATCTGACAAAGCTGCAAGTCTTTGTTTTCCTTAAGATTCTATCTGCACACTAAAGTGACCCCATTGTTGCCTGTGGAGATTTAATGCCAGGATAGCTTGTGATAGACAATGAGTGCTCCCAGCTTGACTGGCCAATAGCGCACGATGATCTTGTGTAAAGCTCTATTAGAGAGTCTTTTGTAGGCTGACTGTTCTGTTCGTCACGTGTACAGTAACCAATTGCCGCACTGTTCAGTTGTAGCCATTTAGATCATTGGCAAGACCTTCTTTTTATTCATATTCATATGCGCAACAGAAGAGGTGCAATACCTGACTGGGAGCTACAGTTTAATGATTTTTGTTGAACCTTTCTACAAAGAGAGCAAAGTTGACAACAAAGGAGACACTGAGCACTGATAAAGCTGGTTTTGTTTGTACAACTCTCCCTGGTGTTTGGTCATCTGAGACTAAAAACTCTCTAACTTCTACAAAGTTTTACCTAAAAAGCTCAAATTTCACCCAGATGTAGATGAGAAGGTGTCGAAGTGATGTGGTGGATGTTTTATGTCTGACATGAAGCGTTTTGAAGTGATTGATTTTCAAAAATGGTTACAAAAACGAAGATTGTTTCAGCTGATGTTGACTTTAGCCACATATTAAAACATGATTTTTTAGTAGAACCAGAGATTTTATTCTTTTAAATGAGGTGTCACTGATGAGTTTTGACCTTGTGAGTCTTCAGTTATAGGTTTGAAACACAGTATGGTGTATAAGTCAGATTTATGTGGGGCGTAAGGAGTTAAGAGGGAGCCACTTGAGCATTGCCAGTGAACCCATGAAGGAATGCCGGCTCAGTGCCGACCGGCGAGGGAAAAAGACGCCGGAGACGCACAAATCCCACAGAGGCAAACGTCCGTGCAGGAGAACTTTGAGCAGCGAGAAAAAGAGGAAGAAGTTTTTTAAAGTCAATAAGAGATGTCAAAGAGGTGAAATAAAGAGATTGGAACTTGAAGAAATAGAAAGCCCACCTCGAAATAAGTCAAATGAAATGTTATTATGTGTCAGCGAACACGTACGCCGGGTGCACGCGGGGCGGCGAAATCATTAGCTAAGCACATCAGGGGACGAGACCTCCACACACTTCCATTACACTCCAATTGTTGCCAGATTTCCAAACTTTTCAGCACCAAACTGTTCTTGTTGCCCTTTTTCCCCTTCATCTCCACATCAAACGGACAAAAGAGACAAGCAGGGAGCAGAGGAGGAGGAAGAGGAGGAGGAGGAAGAGGAGGAGGGATGAAAGAGAGAGAGGCTCCTGCAGCAGAGAGACCCGCGGAGCGAGGCCTCGAACGCCCGTTTTAATGGGAATAATAAGCTTCTATCTCAGGCAATTAAGTCTGCATTCGATGCTTATCTCAGAGCAGAGGTCCACTGTGCCATCTAAAGAAAATGTTTGCGTTTGAAAAACTCCATCACATAAACAAGATAAGCGGGAGAACACGTATGCGTGCCGCCTATCGCGTTCAACCTCCGCTTTGTTCTTTGGAGGGATAAATGACGGTGAGGCAGGTTTTTCAGAGCCGGGTAATGTCCTCCGTCCCTCTGAGGCTCAGATACAAAACCAGCTGCTGGAGAAACAGGAACGAGACAGAAACAGGGGACAGTTTGTTCATAAACACATTTTTTATCACAGAAAAATCACATTTAAATCAGAATCAGAATCGGAATACTTTATTAATCTCCTAGGGGAAATTGCTTTCAGTTACAGTTACCCCCAATCAGACAGTGTTTAAAATATAGAAAGTACAAAAGGGTCAATGACAAAAAGAGGGTCTAAAAACTTATCTTTAAAAAGTTCTTTGAAAATGGATAAAAACATATTTCTGAGTGAAGAATCATGTTTTCTAACAGATTTCAGTAGTTGACAATTTTTCAAAGTTTTTAGGTTCATTATTTTTTAGTATTTTTAATTTGAGCACCCAAAAATGTCAGGTGGCGCAACTAAATATATGAAAATATATTTATATGTTCCTGTTATTTTTTCTGTGTGAAATTATTGGCAAGTATCTCTCAAGTATCTGTAGTGACTCATACATTTTCATTTTGTGTGTTTCATTTCTTTTATTTGTGAATAAGATAAATAATTTGATGTTAAAATAACATTTCACATTATTACATTGGTTGTACCACCTGACATGGAAATTGTTCCAGTCACCAATGAAGTGAAAAAACCTTTTTTATCAGTATTTCAGAGAAATCTACAAACTTTTCCACTTGGTCACAAATGTCATTTGGGCTCCTCTGGCTGATGCAGTTTCCTGTTTCCTGTTTTATTCTCTTCACTTTAAAATAAAAGTCTAATGTTACGGTTGCACCACCCTGACATTTGACAAGGCGAAAATTACGGGACAAAAGTTTTTTACATTTCTCAACAGCTTTAAAATTATTTTTATCTGCAAAGAATGTTTTATTTAAAAAGGTTCAAGCATAAACGATGCCACTGTATTTTTAATTTCCATTTACAATTATTGACATTCAATTTTTAGAGTTTAATTACTGTGGATACTTGTCAGGACGGTTGCACCACCTGACATTTTGGGGGTTTGAGGAACCAAAACACAAAAAAACATGTTGTATTTTAATAGTTTAAAGATGTGTTCAAATAACACAGGTTTCATAGAATAAAGAAATACATGTGATGAAATACTCAATTCATGATGGAAGGAAATATTGCACTCAGACACAAAAAAAGGGGACGTCACGTCATTGACCCATACATAAAAAAACAGGTGGAGTTAAACTTAAGTTGCTCTGTACTGTACATTTTCTTTATCAGCGCAGACACCACGACAACAACAGAAAAATCATCAGCGTCTTTCATTCCTCTCACTTTTCAGTCCACGACCCCGTCGTTGAGTCACATCCTTCGCTTTGTCTCCGCTCAGGTCATGAACTCAAACCGTTCTCCGTCACGTTACACCACCGATCCTGAAATTCAGCATTTCAGACATTCAGAGCCGCAGAGCAGAGACACCAGGTCGGCGCTCGGTTACACGCCACTTACCGCTATGGGGGCATGATGGCGAACATAGTGTACATTTCTATTTACACGCCGTAAAAAAAAACCGACGACACGGAGATTAACTCTGAAAGGAAAACAGATAAACAGGCTTTATGAAACTATTCTGATGACCTAATAAAGTTCAAGTCATTTTAAAAACCAGAGCAAAGAAAAACAAGTCAGTGACTCAAACCCGAACAGTTATTTAAAACTAAACTTTTCTGTTCAGAGCACAAAATTTCTGTCATGTAACGAAAATACTGTACAGAGCTCCGTTTCTACCTGTTAAAAAAAAAGAAAGAAAAGAAAGAAAAACTAAAGTCACTGAAACAATGAAACAGCAAGAATTTATCACAATGATTATCTTCCAAAAGAAGCTGATTCAGAAAACTTCCTCCTCTCCTCTGAAATGTCCTCAGTTTTGGTGGTAAAATTACGACCCGGGAAATTTTGTAAAATTCCCCAAAATGTTTTGGGTTTTTCTCAGCTTGTTCTACAGACCATCAATATTTATTTAAAAAAAAAAAAAAGCAAAGCTGCACTGAGGAACTGAAGATATACAGTAGTTCTCCTCTTTTCTTTGTGGTAGTGACCAGTGTTGAGATTTTTTATTGGCCCTCACAAATACATTTTGAGAAAAAAAAGTCAAAGTTTTAGGATAAAACATCAAAGTTTCGAGACAAAAAGTCAAATATTTGAGCTAAAACCTCTTCTGTTGAGTGTATGCATATGAGTGAATATGCAAAGCAATGAAAAAAAAAGGCGCGCCAATGATCTAAATGGCTACAGGTGAATTATAGGGAAATTGGTTACTGTATGCCTGATGAAGAGAATAATTAGCCGACAAATAGGGCTTTACACAAGATCTACGGTCAAAAAATTGGGATAAAAAGTTGAATTTTGACATTAGAGTCTAAACTATGGGATTAATAGTCAAAATATTGAGTTAAAAGATAAAATTTTGATATAAATGGTCAAGACATTAAGATAAAAAGTTGAATTTTGATTGTAGAGTCAAAATTTTGGGAAAAAAAGTTTAAGTTTCGCAATAAAAAAAGTCAAAACTTTAAGATTAATGGTCTAGATACTGAAACAAAAAGTTGATTTTTTTTTACATTAGAGTCCAAATTTTAGGATAAAAAGTCAAAATTATGAGGGAAAAAGAAATTCAGGATAAGAAGTTTAATATTGGTTGAAAAAAAGATGTCAAAATTTTGAGATAAGTGGTCTGGATATTAAGATACAAGGTGAATTTTCGACAAGAGATTTAAATTTGGGATAAAAAGTGAAACTTTCAAGACAAATGGTTGAGATAATCAGATAAAAAGTTAAAAATTTGACATTTTTGTTGAAATTTTGGAATAGAAAGCCAAAGATTTGAGACTTAGTCAAAATAATGATGTAATAAATAGAGATGAAAAGTTGATATTATAAGTCAAAGTTCAAGACATTAAGATTAAACAGTAAATTCATGACAGAGTCGAAATTTTTAGATGAAGAGTCAAGATATTGAAACAAATTGTCAAAAATATTAAAGGAAAAAAAACTAATTTTTAGGATAAAAGTCTAAGCTTTGAGAAAAAAGTGTAGCATTTTTGTTTTTTTGTCATTTATTTTTACCTTAATTTCAAAATTTTCCCTTTACATGGGTAAAAAAAAAGACAAAACCAGATGAATGCTATGATTTTAATAAACCAAGCCCAAGTTCAGACTGTAAGAAATTGAATTTATTATCCTCGTACTGTTTTTAAATTTTTCTACCTTTTATGAAAAGTTCCAGCTTTTCTCACGTGTCTTAAGAGTTTTCTTGTGAACCTTTGTGAGTTTTGATTCTGCAGTTTAAAGCTTGAGTTTCGACACTGGAGTCAAAATTTTGGGATAAAAGTCAAAGTTTTGAAATATTAAGTCAACATTTTGAGATAAATGGTCAAGATATTAAGGTAAAAAGTTGAGTTTTTGACATGAGAGTTAAAATTTTAGAGATAAAAAGTAGAAATTTAAAGATAAGGAGTCACTGTTTTGAGATAAGAAAAAAATATAATGGGATAACAAGTCAAAGTTTTGGGATAAAAATTCTAAATTTTGAGATAATACAGTCAAAATTCTTGTATTGAAAAGTAAAACTTGAGATTAAGTCGACATTATGAGACAGAAAAGTCCAAATTATAGCATATTAAGTCAATTTTTCAAATAAAAAGTCAAAATTTTGAGTCACAGTTTTGAGATGGAAAAATAATAATGGTCGAAATTTTTAGATGAAAAGTCAAATTTTTGTAACAAGTATTAAGGGAAAAAACATTTCAGGATAAAAGTCATAGTTTTGAGAAAAAGTGCAACATTTTTGGTTTTTTTGTCATTTAATTGACCTTAATTTTAAAATGTTCACTTAACATGGGCAAAAAAAAAAAGGCAAAACCAGATGAATGCTATGATTTAAATAAACCAAGCCCAAGTTTAGAATTTATTATCCTCGTACTGTTTTTAAATTTTTCTACCTTTTATGAACAGTTCCAGTTTTTCTCACGTGTCTTCAGAGTTTTCTTGTGAACCTTTGTGAGTTTTGATTCTGCAGTTTAAAGCTTGAGTTTCATTCTCTGGTTGTAAGAGGAAAGTTTGAAAGTGAGCGGAGGTTTAACACGAACTTCAGCCTCTTTTTATTTTGTATGTTTTCCTTCAGGTGGGGACACGGAGGCCAAACCAACAGACTGAGGCCCCTCTGACGCTGGCGAGGCCACGGCGAGGTCACGACCCCGGCCAGAGTGTCTGAGAGGTCAGGGGGCGGGGTCAATCAGAGGGGAATGTTATCCAAAGCATCAGAGTTTATTTGTTTAATTTTCCGCCAAACCCCGCTGTCTGCCTCTGATCAAGATGACGGCGGATTACCAGAGGAGGAGAAGAGAGAGACGGCGAGAAAAGGCAGCGAGAGACGGAGCCCACTGCTTCAAATTAGGCTGCGAAAATAATCCTGCGTTACCCTCAACTAAACATTGCGCTTTAAACTTATTGTCAAAAGTCAAATAAGCTTTACAAACCACAAAAACACTCAGGCGAAGGAGGCGAGGGATTCACACGAAGGTCAGGCCGAGTGTCGCGAATACTTTCCCGCTTTCAAACCACTTTCTGTTTCCTCTCTGTTAAAGCGCTCACACACAGAAAAGAGCAGACAAGTGTCCGGTTCATAAACACTGATCCCATCTCTCAGGCTGGAAGAAGAAAAAAGCTCAGAGAAAGACGAGTCCTCGGGTTTTCACACAGTATTAAACTTCCACTCAAGTTTTCACAGGTTTCAGAGTTTGGACTGAAAACTTCACCACAACTGTAAAGTTATTTAACAGCTCACATATTTTTAATTACAGGAGGAAAAAACAGCTTTAACACTGTTACCTTTAGTAATTATGTAAACTTTCTGATGGTTTTCCAAAACATAATTAATCTGAACCAAGAAAATCCAGCATTAGAGATATAATTTAAAATGATACACCAAATTTACAACTTTATATAAGAAGGGGCAAACCTAATTGTTTAGTGTATTATGATAAAGAAATTAAGGATGCGGTGTAAAACTTTAAAATTCTTGCCAATTGTGTTAAAAGTACATATGTAATTCAGTGCTTCAGTCATTTATTTTGCAGTTCTTGTGTAAAACTTTGTGTTGATTTTGGCGCCCCCTGTGGACAAATTTGTCACTTTTATTTCATTGCAGATTCAATCCTTTAACCTAAAATCAAAAACTCCTTTCTCATATAAATCTGACAAAACCTACACTACACTATTAAGTTTTAAACACTCATTTCCAGCCTTGAAGTATTTTTAGCTTAAAACTTTATTTATGTTACAGTTTTTTATGTACATCAACTTTTAAACTTTGTCGATCCGTGGTGCACTTGTGTATTTCAGTGTGTTTTGTATAAATAGTTCACCAGTTCTACAAAGATAATGTCTTTGAACATCAAACTTTTTATGTAGGATTTTTCGACAGTTCGTAAAAAAAAAAAAATGGAGAAACAAGACAAAAGAGGAAAGTAATATACCACCAAAAATGAAGTTGAGAAAATATAATGTAAAATATAAAATATATATATATATACATATAACTAAAGAGACAAATAAAAAAAAAGGTTGGAAATGGGAATACTTAATAAAAATAATATAAAAATGATAATAAGTTTAGATGGGGCAGCAAATCCTTCGTCAGTTTCTTACATTTTTAAATATGAGGATTATTTATCCTTAAGTTTTCGTGTAGTTTTTATTGATTTACACGCAGAATAACTCTAATTTTTCATGCCTCTGGGTTTAAAGCTGTTGTAAAGTAAAACAAACTTTCTCCCAAAGGTTCACAAAGGTCAAAATTTAAAATAAAGTTAAGTTTTTGAGACAAACAGTCAAAATTATGAGAAAAAAAAGTCATTAATATGACCTTAATCTCAAAATTTTGTCTTTATAATGGCAAAAAAGAAAAATTAAAACAGATGAATGCCATGATTTAAATAAACAGAACAAACTAATTTAGAAACAAGAGAAGTGAAGAAAGTAATATACTTTGACAAATAAAGGAGGAAAATGAATAAATATGTAATTAAATAAGTAAGTGATAAAAAGATGACAATGGTAATGCTTGATGATAATGGTAATAAACCAGTTTATTCTTTGATTTCTAAAGAGAGGATTAATTATCCTTAAGTTTTTATGTAGTTTTTATTCATTTACACGCAGAATAACTCTAATTTTTCATGCCTCTGGTTTTAAAGCTGTTGTAAAGTAAAACAAACTTTCTCCCAAAGGTTCACAAAGGTCAAAATTTAAAATAAAGTTAAGTTTTTGAGACAAACAGTCAAAGTTATGAGAAAAAAAAGTCATTAATTTGACCTTAATCTCAAAATTTTGTCTTTATAATGGCAAAAATAAAAAAATTAAAACAGCTGAATGCCATGATTTAAATAAACCGAACAAACTATTTTAGAAACAATAGAAGTGACGAAAGTAATATACTTTGACAAATAAAGGAGGAAAATGAATAAATATATAATTGAATAAGTAAGTGATAAAAAGATGACAATGGTAATGCTTGATGATAATGGTAGTAAACCAGTTTATTCTTTGATTTCTAAAGAGAGGATTAATTATCCTTAAGTTTTTATGTAGTTTTTATTGATTTACATGCAGAGTAACTCTGATTTTCATGCCTCTGGTTTTAAAGCTGTTGCAAAGTAAAACAAACTTTCTCACAAAGGTCAAAATTTAAAATAAAGTTAAGTTTTTGAGACAAACAGTCAATATTATGAGAAAAAAAGTCATTAATTTGACCTTAATCTCAAAATTTTGTCTTTATAATGGCAAAAAAAAAAAAAATTAAAACAGCTGAATGCCATGATTTAAATAAACCAAACAAACTAACTTAGAAACAACAGAAGTGACGAAAGTAATATACTTTGACAAATAAAGGAGGAAAATGAGTATATATAATTGAATATGAATATGATAGTGGTAATAAACCAGTTTATTCTAGGATTTCTAATGAGAGGATTAATTATCCTTAAGTTTTTATGTAGTTTTTATTGATTTACATGCAGAATAACTCGGATTTTCGTGCCTTTGGTTTTTAAACTGCTGTAAAGTAAAACAAACTTCCTCCTAAAGGTGAACAAAGGTCACGTTAAACGCTCTCGTTAACGTTTCTTTCTGCACAAAGACTCAAACCCTCGGTGGCCTGATCCCTCATACGGTCGGACAAATAAACCCCAGAGCGACTTCTCACCCCCTGGATGGAGGAGGCAGCGCAACAATACGCCTAATTTGCTGTATGAGTACCTGTGTACCTGTGTGTTCGATGTGTGTGTGTGCGTCTCTTTTAATGTGTGTGAGGAGATACAGCCAGAGCCCAAACACTGCGGCGCCAGCAGTCTGCCCTTCCCTTGAGAACGTAACGGCTGAGTGCCATCGGAAAGAGAGACCCACGAGGGAGGGGGGGGTGGTGGTGTGGGGGGCGTTTCTTTTAACCTCTTAGCTCCCAAAGGCGCGTCAGCGAGCTGTTTACCATTCCTCTGACGTCATTAAAGTATAAACTGCAACACCTGTCTTGCGTTAGAAAGTTTAGATTCTTCACGTTTCAGTCACTAACTTTGCTGTACAGCTGTCGTGATCAACAAAACTTAATTAGTGAAAGAATCACTCACAACAACCGGGACGTCCTACCCGTTTGGGGTCATTACGTCACATCCTGACGCCCGTACCCTGAATATTCACTCTCCTTTCCACCAGAGGAATCCAGAGTTCGAACATATCAAAAGTGTTGTTTCATCAAATTATTCCAAGTGGTGAAATTTCTCCTGTAAAGTCCGTTGTTTGTTCTCATCAATAACAGCAGCTTCACAGTCTTGGAGCATTTCCTCCTCAACGTCAATCTTGCAAAACTTGGTTTATTTTATTTCTTTAGGGTTCAATCTGCACACTAAAGTGACCCCCATTGTTGCCTGTGGAGATTTAATGCCAGGATAGCTTGTGATAGAGAACGAGTGCTCCCTGCTTGACTGGTCAATATTGCATGGTGATCTTGTGTAAAGCTCTATTAGAAGCTCTGTTATCGGCTAACTGTCCTGTTCGTGACATGTACAGTAACATTCTGCATTAAGGTTCAGCTGTAGCCATTTAGATCATTGGCGAGACCTTTTTTTTATCGCAGTGCGTCCTCATTCATATTCATATGCGCAACAGAAGAGGTACAAACCATGACAGAGAAGTACAATTTCAGGATTTTTGTTGATCCTTTCAACAAAGAGAGGAAAGTTGACTACAAAGGAGACGCTGAGCGCTGATAAAGCTGGTTTTGTTTGTACAACTCTACCTTGTGTTTGGTCATCTGAGACTAAAAACTCTCTAACTTCTACAAAGTTTTACCTAGAAAGCTCAAATTTCACCCAGATGTAGATGAGAAGGTGTAGAAGTGATGTGGTGAATGTTTTATGTCTGAAATGAAGCATGTTAAAGTTAATTATGTCCAAAAATGGTCAGAAAAAAGGTGTCTCAGCTGCTTTTATCCTGACTTTAGCCACATATTGAAACATGACATTTTCTGAAACTAGAGACTTTAATCTTTTAAATGAGGTGTCTCTGATGGATTCTGACTTTATGGTTCTACAGTTATAAGCTTTAAAAACACAGTGTGGTGAAAAGGCCAGAATTGGGTGGAGTGTAAAGGGTTAATATGGAAGGAAGCAGGTGAAGCTTTTCAGGTGATGCCACTTTGTCTGCACCATCATCGCTGTGACATGAACTGATCACTGAGTCAGGATGACGAACTCCTCTTCTC